>CATIWR010021966.1:0-55667 GCA_949677035.1 Omphalea diandra | reverse complement strand
TATATTTTTTAAATATTAAAATGTAACAAAAATATTTTTAAATATATTTTTTAAAATTTTGAAATATTAACCTGAAATTTTCGAGTGAAAATGAGAACAAATTAAGTAACTTTGGTTCGATAGGTTCGGTTCGGGTTGTTTTAATTTAATTACATGTATTTTAAATTTGGTTCGATTCAAATGAGTTTGATTTATTAATTACTTCAGTTAATTCAATTTTTTTTGTTTTTTATATAAAAAACCGAACCAAAAACCTAAAACCGAATTTTTTAAATAGTATAATTGAATAAACCAATTTTGTTAAGGGATCAAACCGAACCGAACCGAACCAGATCGGTTCGGTCAATTTTTCAGTTTGGTTCGGTTTTTATTCAGATTCTGTAATTTTATATAATGTCCAGGGGTAGGATGGTAATTTTTACAAAATCCCCTCTTCCTTCAATATTTTCTCTCCATTTTGAAAAAAAAAGGGAGGAGGGAAAATATGAGTTATTTTCCCTCCCCCCTTTATTTTCCTCCCCTCCCCAATCAAGGAAAAATAACATTCTCCTCTTATTTTCCTCTCCCCCTTATTTTACTCTCTCCCAATCACAAGCTAAATGGTTAATATGAAAGATAATTAGCATTCCTTCGGCCTCCCTTTTCTTGTCATTGTTTTTTCTTTGAGTACTGTGGAAAGGGTTGGTGAGCTTTGAAGTGATGGGGGGCAAGTCTAGCAGTTATTTTTGCCTTAAGCCACGCTTCAATTTGAATTTGGATGTTTTTATGTTTAGATATATATGATTAGTCATGTTTGCAAATTTGATTTCATTTATTTCAAATTGAGTAATAAGATTTTTTTTTAAAATAAAATCTAAAATTTTGTAAAGTGAGTTATTATTAATAAAAATAAATCTTAATTATTAATTTTAAATTTAATGATTCAGATTTTTCAAATAAAAATTATTATATTTATTTGAATATAAAAGATTTTAATCTCTTAAATTTAAAGTGAGTTATGATAACTCATTCAAAGTGAGAGTGAGAAAGGACTTTTTTTTTTTTTTTACTTGCAATTCCGCTAAATTCTATGGCAAAAGCGTTTTTTCTTGCACAATAAAAATGAAGTTGTGCCTGAGCTTGTATTTGTTTTCAAGTGAAAAAATTTACAATATCCGTCCCAAACTATTTATGAATTTTTTTTGTAATTTGTGTAAAAATTTTGTCTATATTTTAAGATAATAATTAATTAAACAAATGTCAACAATACTTTTATTAATTATATAAATATTCTCATTTACAATAAATTATCATAATTAATTTTTGAATTCAAATTTATATATTTAATAAATATGTTGAAGTTCTAATGTCATTTTATTTGAATATATTACTCTTATTGTCATTATTAAGGCTGAGTATTCGTTCAGTTCGGTTCAAACCGAACCAACCAAACCAAAATTCTAAAAATTGAATAGACTGAATTTAGTGTAAACTAAAATCAAACTAATCAAAATTTAAAGAAAAATCAAAGTAAACTAAAACCGAAAGCTCTCATTGAGCTTTAATTATGATAAATTAGTTTGAACTTTTTTTTTTTTTATCTTACGTAGACTTTAATGTTAACCTTCAAATAATTTATTTTTACTTTTTTGAGCTAAAATTAAAAGACAAACTAAAAAATTTCACAAATTTATTTATTCGGTTTTCTCAATTTCAAACCGAACCAAAATTGAAAACTAAATTTCTCTATTTTTCTAAACCAAACCGTATCAAATTTATTTTAAAACCTAACTGAATAAACCGAATTCACTCGGTTCGGTTTTATTTTGCTCACCCCTATTTATTATCTTATTAATAACATTAAAAATATTATCTTGTAAAATATTTTATATTTGATCAAATAAAAAACATTAAGAGAGATAATTTAATAACAAAGTGGTAAAAATATAAAAAATAACTATGATTAATTAATTTTCTTAATTTATATATAAAAAAATTTATGAAATATTTTGAAACGGATAGTATTTATTTATTTTATTTCCATTGAAATGGAGAGCCAAAAGCTCTTTGAAGGCATTATGTGCCATAAGGTTAGCTCTCTGAAGGCATGCACAATTTTAACATTCCAGTCTCTTTGGAGTGCATTTTTATATTACAGTAACAGTCGAGCACATCTAGGGGGCCAAACTATGTGATTGCATCATCTATTCCTGCAATACTTGTAAGTCTACCTCGAACATCATATTGCGCAAATTTAGTGACCAAGCTAGTTCAATTCCAGTTTGAGGAGCTCTGATGCTAACATGAAAGAGCAGCTGCCCAAATTCAAAACAAACCCAGCTATCCAACGCCCTTCATTGTCCCTAATCACCCCTCCTCCACCAGTCTGCCCCGGATTCTCCTTAGCTGCCCCATCTCTATTGACTTTAACCCATCCTTCACACGGTGGACTGGGCATACTGATGTTGTGCCACTACGCTTCCCTCGCCAATTTTTCTCTCCCAGGCCTTCTCATATTGCTCCACTTGATTAAGAACGAAACTTTTGACTCCACCGGAACTACCTGCCCCGAAAACCCAAAATTACTACGCCATTTCTAGATGAACCAACTCTGCACCCACAATAACCTGCTGGCTTGTACCTTATTATGGCTTTTACGTTTCAGCAAATTTCGGGATTGAGTGAATTATTTACCAGTAAATATTACAGTACATAATACAAATGGTAATGAAAGATCAGTAGAGTGTCGCAAGTTAAATTTCTAATAAAACTTGATCTTTTTTTTTTATTTGAGTATGCTAAGTTTTGTATTTATTATTTTATTTTTATAATTATGAGCAATTAAACATGATTTTAAATAGATATTCTCATTATTAATTGTTTTAACTTATATATATATATATATATTTGGTCGAAACTTTTGTATATGACTGTGTTTAATTTGATACGATAAAATATAGGCACACTTAATTAAAATTTATTCAATTTTTTTAAAAAAATCAAATATGATATTAGAATATTACTGTTGACGTCACCAGGGTGACACTATCATTGTCCAGGTCAATCACTTGGTCAATAGCGTGTCTTCAACTTCTTCCTTGGTAGACTTGGTGTATGGTTTGGGACGGTATTAGCAACAATATCAATAGAAGAGACCCATAAAATATTGATGTGCTTGTGGACATGGACGAGTGGGTGTCTCTAGAACTGAAACTAATTTCGTGCAGAGATCTGAAGGCTTTCAATTTCTTCCGAAAGTTATCAGTATATGCAGTGGTCTCTATTACTAATGAGCTAAAGAAGAATGAGCAGCAGCAATGTGTTCAGCGGCAAAAGACTCCGGTGGACGAAGGAGGTGGAAACCCTGAATGGAATCACCTGATGCAATTTGCCCTTCCTGACAAGGGAGATGATCATCTGTTTCTCAAATTCAAATTGCAGTGCGCTGGCTTATTTTTCGGGAAAAGATGTGTTGGGGAAGTAAAAGTTCCATTAAAGGATTTGATTGATGAGTCCACCGGTGGCGCTATTACTGCTATGAGGTTTGTGAGTTACCAGGTTCGAACAAGTGATGGGAAACCTAATGGGGTCTTGAATTTTTCCTACAGGACGAACATAAAGGGGAAGCCCAACCACAAGAAAATGGGAGAAGAAACTACAGAGGCATTTTTGGAAATTGATGCGAAGAGCTCCTTATATCCTTCCATGCCGGACGATCATATCCGCTCTCCTTCAACACCAGCTACTCCACAATCTTATTATACTTGTTATTACAGTATGCCTCCACCGCCGCCACTTCCTATACTGCAGACGCCAGCTTCTTCTGCTGTGGGTTCCGGGTTATATTTCCATCCCTACGAACTCCAGTGCCACATTGGTACACAGCAGGCTGCAGGTTATGGTTACGGTCACCGTGGTTGGGCAATGAGATAGGGACCCTGGGTCGCCGGTCTCTGGATAGTCACTGGTTTATTAGTAGCGGCTGCTCTAGCAGAAACAATTGATTTGAGGTGGTTTGACTATTATTAGATATAGAAGTTATTCTGTGTACAAATAAGATCAGCTTTTCAGTACGAGTAGTTAGTTAGTTGGCTTGGTGAGTGGTGAAATGAAATAGTTGTTCCTCTTTTGTTCTCAAGGGTTTTGGCGGAGTTCGTTGTATATATAAATAATTTAGTTCCAAATTTCAATGGAGGAATTGGTAGTATAAATAAATTTAACATCTTTTGTTAAAAGATTAAAAATCTCACGTTATACTAGTTTAAGCGTAACTATTTAATTAGTTAATTTTAATATTTTAATAATAACTTATTCAAATTCATTTTAACTCATCTATTTTTGAGCTTAATCTATCCTCAATTTTCGTCACATTCATCTTTTAATTCAAATTCTAATATGGTACCAGATAAGGTTTGACCTAATTTTAATTTTTGTTATTCAGTGTCTATCTAAATGTCAATAATATCAGTAGTCCGATTCGGTGTTACAGTTGTATTTAATTTAATTTCAATTTCAAGGAAAGGAGTGGCCCGATCTAGTGTTTCCGCTGTCCTTTATATTGCATGAAAACGCAAATGGCGAAACGGTATTTATTAAAAATATAGAAAATAGAAACGCAGAGGAAACACAAAAATATTAAAAATATAAGGGCAAATATATAAATATTAAAAATATAAATAAATTTATAAATACTAATATTGCATATAAATATTTAGTAATATTATTTATTTCAAATATAATTTACTATCAATAAATATTAAAAATAAAAAATTAAGAAAAATAACAAATCAAGTTTTGTAGAACAAAAAAATAAATGTTTATAATTTCTTAATAATAATTAATCGTAAATAATTTAGAAATTTGACAATTTTTAAATTTTATTTTGATATTGTCTTCTCATTTAATAATTTAATGGATTTTTTAATTTTTATTTTAATATTATTTTCTTCTTTAGAAATTTAATAAGTCTTTTTATTCTTAGTTGTAAATATTTTTCCTTATTTTCTTTTTTCAAAATGAGTTTCCAATTTTACTATATTATTGAAACATACACGAAATGTTTTTGAAAAATTTTTGTGAAGTTTTAGAGATGAAAAGTTTATGAAATGGAGAAACATCAGTCTGGTAAAGTTTTCGTGCAACCTATACTGCCACTTGAGGGAGAGTATTAAGATTAAAATCTCACGTTAAAATAGTACCTAAAAGATAAAGGATATATAATGGTTTGAGGTTAATTATCTAACTAATTAGTTTTAATCATTTAGCAATTGTTGACCCATATTCATTCATTTATTTTTATTTTTAACTTCTATTCAATTTCTGTCACCTCCACTATTTCAAATATGATGCCCTTAAATTTTAAATTATGTATGTAATTTATAAATTTTTATAATAATTGTATCAAAATAAAAATTATTTAAGATAATAATAATAATGCATATATTAATGAAATTATTATTCAAATCTTAAAAATTATATTAATTATGACATTAATATAATATCACAAAAGACGTTGTAGTGTTGACCTAAATAGGAATTAATTTGAAATTATATTTTACTAAATTTTTAAAATTAATTATAACTAAATCAAACTCTATCAAATTTAATAAAATTTTTTAAATAAAATTTAAAAATATAATATTTTTATTATAATAAAAATACTTTTAAATAAAATGTATTTTTTTACTTTCTTCTTCCTCATATCTTTTTATTTTTTTACATTTATAATTTTTTTAAAAACAATATTTGATATTTTATAAAAATAATATATTTTATTAAAACCTACATTTAATTTATTAAATTTTATTTTTATAATATATTAAATAAAAAATTTATGTAAATCTTTTTTTAAAAAAAATCAAATTAAAGTTAAAATAAACACTGTATTAGTTTTTATTAAATAAAAAAATTTACATAAATCTTTTTTTTTTAAAAAAATCAAATTAAAGTTAAAATAGACGCTGAATTAGTTTTGTTTATTTTGGTGACGTTGAAATTGATTTGGAAATTTAGGAAGATGACTAGCTATTAATTAGTAGATGCCGTAAGTCTCCAGTTTGTAATTTTGTTTGAATAAAACAAAGCAAATGGGGCTTGAATGTCAACTTCAATACCAATCAAATTGTATTTAGTTGCGCAATGACCAAGGCTCGCATATCAACAGCACCCCCTCGGATGGAGCAGGAGGACTTTCTCAACTCTTACCAAAAATATAAGACGAGAGTCAATTCTGCTTATGATATTTCTCCAATTCTATAATAGGATTTTGTGTGACTTTTACCGTTGATGAGGGACTGTTACTCGCTGTACTGTACCAGAATAGATATTTTGTGTTCATAATCACTGATCACTCTGCGGCAACGTGTTCTTACAACTACTGCTTTTGTCTTTATAATTTAATTTGTCTTCACTTATCAACAATGAATGACTATCGTCTGTGCAACGAAAATAACAGAAAAGAAATGAAGAAAAGCTTTATTGAATTGATGGAAAAACCAGCTTTATCGTGCATGGTATCTGTTTATATGCAAGGTAAATAAAACCTTATAGAATTAACTATTCTAACAGATTCTTCAAAAAAAGAAGAAAAAAAAAAACTATTCTAACATACTATTACATAAATAATCATCTCGTAACAAACTCCTACCAACTAGTCAATTACAGAAAGTTTGTATGATGATCAATGCACCCTCAGTTGTTGCCACTAATCTTCTTTACTTTATCAAAGCTTTGCTTTAAGCTAAGACTAGCCGCCGCAACATCCAGCCTTTGACTTTCACAGTCCCTCCCAAGATGAGCATGGATATTAAAGATGTTCATCTTGCCAATTAGAAAGTTGAACTGCCTTGGATGCAAAGTTTTGGTGAAGACATCTGCAATCTGATCACAAGTCTTCACATGATTGGGTTCAATCCCTTTGACTAAATCTTTTCTCTAAGGTCGTGACAATCAAGCTCTTTGTTCTCTATTGAAAGATGGATTCTTAGCAATATAAATTGTTGAAATATTATCACAAAACATAAGTGTTGGCTCTTTGAAAGACACTTTAAAAACTTTCAGTAGAAATTTTACCCACACTGTTTAGTGGACTAACTATCTTATTTGTATAGTTTATTCATGCCCTTTCATTGTATTTGACACAAAAATAGACATAATGCATAGAAATGAATGTTTTGTAGGTGAAAAGCGAAGAAGAGCAAAAGAAAGGAGGAAAAGTTGAAACACACGGTCGTGTGGTCTAAGCACATAGTCGTGCGCCTCAAGAAGACCAAGGAGGTAGTAGCTAAAGGAGATGCACGGCCATATCACACGATCATGCACCTCGATAGGACCAAGAGCACTACGTGCCAACTCAAGGACGCACAGTCGTGCTTAGATAAGTGCATGTTCATACATCCCTAAAAAGCCAAAAATGTGATTTCTTCATGAAGGTTTTTCTTTTCCTTTTGAAGAGGGGATATTTCCTTTCTTGCATGGGACAACTAAGACACTATTTAAAGAGGCAAACAAGCCAGAATTAGGGCATGAGGGGATAGCCAAAGAAGGAGTTTATCATTTAAAAAAAAATTACATCAAATTTCTAGAGAGAGAAGGTGCAATGAATCTAGCAATCAAGAATAAGTTCATGCTATTCTCATAGCTGAATTATTTGTTTTCGTTTCTTCTCTTTATTTCATTATGAATTGAATATTCATTGGCTAAGGTTCTAAATGGATCTTGTATGACTTTTCTTGGGTTTTATTAATCTAAATCTACTTAATTTCTTGCATTGATTATACTTGCAATTGTTGAGTATTTATTGTTTGATCAGTTGGCCATTGATTATCTTAGTTTTGAGAATCGACAATCGAAAAGTGTTTTTCATGAAACGGAGCTTTCAACAATTCTCTTGCTTTGTTATTGAGTTACGAAACCTTAATAAATCATCGTTATCTCTAAAGTCTTGATTTAAGAGGCAATTATATGATATTTGGCTTTTGAGCTGAGGAACCTTTAGCTAACATGCTTTTTGTATGTCTTTATACTCGAAAGGGATTAATTGACTACCTTAGTGACTTGATAATAGTACATGTTGCATAAACCAATTAGATAAGGATTAAGGGATCCATAAAAGGTTATCAAGTGAAGTTGAATCCCTAGCTATTGTTATCCATTGATTATCTCTCATGTTCATTAGTACTTTAATTTGCTTCAATTAAACTTATCATTTATTATTGATTCTGTAGATAATACAAGATACAAGATACTTAGTACTTAAACTCGATCTTTGTAGGAACGACATTTGTAATTGCAAAGTACACTTTATTATTCATGACATGTGCACTTGCAACTTAGGGATTTTTACATAACATACATGTAGCATCAAGTTTTTAGTGCCATTGTCGGGGATTGACGAACTTTAATACTATGTTATTACTTTTGTATTACTCTAAAGTTTTATTTTTGGTTTTAACCTTACTTCTTGTATCTCTGTTTTAGGTGAATGGCTAGAACTTGAAATCAGGAGAACAAGATTGGCTTTCTGCAGATCTAGAAATTGAACACACCCTAAACCAAAGAAGGCAAGAGCAACAACAAATTTAAGAGATGAAAAATGAAGGAGACTAACCTTTGAAAGACTTTGCCAAGCCTCCTCTTGAAGGCTAAAACTGATTATCACTTGACCAACTGTTAATGCTATTATCTTTGAGATTAAGTTGACATTCATTCAAATGCTCACTAGTACACTCCAGTTCCATGGCCTCTCTTATGAAGATTCGAACGCACATATAGCTAATTTTTAGAAATCTATGACACTTTTTAGCAAAACGGAATGTCTACAAATGTAGTAAAACTACGCCTCTTCACATTCACTCTTAAGGGCAAAGATGAGGCGTGGATCAATTCTTAGGAACTTAAGAGTGTCACTACTTGGGATCAACTCTCTCAAGTCTTTTTGGCTAAATACTTCCCTCTAAAAAAGTGGCTAGACTTAGAAATGAGATCACAACTTTCAGCCAATTGGATGGGAAAACTTTGAATAAGGCTTGGGAAAGGTTTAAAAATCTTTTGAGAAGTTGCCCAAATCATCAAATTCCAAAGTGGTCAATCGTGCAAACCTTTTATAATGGACTCTTTGGGTAAATCAAAACCACTATAGATGAAATAACTGAGGGATCTTTATTGGAAAAAACAACTGATGAGACCTATGAGTTGATTAAGACTGTGGAAAACAATAACTATCAAGCTTATGAAAAGACCTTAACAAAAAAAGTAGCGAAGATTCAAAACATGGGTGCCTTCCAAACCTTGCAAGCTCAGGTGTCTACTTTATCCAAATAATTGAGTGCTTTTAATTTTAATGTTGTGTCTTTTCCTTTCATGCAGGTTGTGTGTGAATTTTGTAGAAAAAGTAGGCATAAGAGTGTCGATTGCCAAATGAGGAACCCTTTTACCCAAGAGCAAGTAAATTATGTGAGAAACTTTATGCATCAATCTAATAACCCTTACTCAAATACCTATAATTCGGGATGGAGAAATCACTCAAACTTCTTTTGGTCTAACAACAATACCCTAAACCTCAAAGCTTAAGGGGCACCACTAGTTTTCAACACTTACCTCCAAATTACCAACCTTAAGAAAATAAATTGAGCCTAGAAAACTAGATAGAAAAATTCATAACCTCTAACAATTCTAGGCTAGACAACATGAAGAAAACATGAGGAGAATTGAGGCCAAAATGGATCAAGCTAATAAAAAAACCATTTATCCTTCATCCATAATCTTGAGTTTCAAGTGGGACAAATAGTTAATGCCCTTAGCTCTAGATCTCAAGGTACTTTGCTTAGCAATTCTAAAACCACCCCAAAGGACCAAATGAAAGCCATCAACTTAAGGAGTGGTAAGGAACTTCAACTTGGGAAGAAAGGGAAGAAAAAAAAAGAAGAATGAAAAGTAGAGGGGGTAAAAAAGAAGAAACCATTTTGGAGGTCGAGCTTAAAGAAAAGATAAAACCATATGTATCACTCGTTCTTTTCCCTTTAAGGTTCAAACACAATTTAGTGGATACACAATATGCAAAATTTTTAGACATGCTCAAGAAAATCCAAATTGATATACCGTTTGTGAAAGCACTTGACCAAACGCCTAAATATGCAAAGTTCATGAAGGGCAAAATCTCACTCAATAAGTTGCCTCCTAAAAGAGGAGATCTAGGGAGGTTTACTATGCCTTGTGATATAGTCATGTTTCTTTTGAAAAAAACTCTGTGATTTAGGATCTAGAATCAATTTAGTGCCTTTATTTATTTTTTGAAAACTTAGGTATTAGCGAAATGAAGCCCATTAAGATCTCTCTTTAACTATCGGATCATTCAATTATCTATCCCAAGGGAATAATAAAGGATGTGTTCATTAAAGTAGACAATCCTATTGGATTTTGTAATTTTTGATATGGAAGTGGATAGGGAGATCCTATTACTCTTGGGATGATCATTTTAGCAATTGTTGGTGCTTTGGTTGATGTTAGGGAAGGCACCCTTACCTTGTGAGTGGGAGATGAAAAAGTGGTCTTCAAAATGTAAAAGGCAATGAAAATGGCTATGGAAGATGAATGGTGTTTAAGGAATGATGTCAATGAAGATTGCACTAAGGACGTCTTTTAAGAAAATGAGGGAACTTCGAAAATAGAAAATAGTGGCCTTAGTAAGTGTCAAGGAAGAAAAAAGGGAAAACGCTAAAGAGGTAAGTATTTTAACTCAAGAACCTTGTGATACTACTTAACCTTCTTCTATTATTGAACTATTAGATTAGAAAAAGTATCTTGAGGTAACACCATCTTCTATTTTTAAACCTATTCAGCTTGAGCTTAAGCCTTTACCTTCACACTTAGATACGCATTTTTAGGGAGTGTTGAGACCTTTGATCATCATTTTTAATGAGCTTACCCAAACCTAAGAAAAGGAACTATTGAAAGTGTTAAGAAATATGATTAAAGCCTTAGGATGGAAAATAACAGACATTACTACTATTTGTATGCACAAAATTTTAATGGTGGATAATAATAAACCCATTAGAAAACACCAAATAAGACTTAACCTTAAGATGAAGGAGGTGGTTAGGAAGGAAGTAGGCAAATTGCTAAATATAGGGATCATCTAACTTATTTCAAATAACCCATGGGTTAGTCCAATCTAAGTAGTTCTTAAAAAGGAGGGATGACGATTGTAACTAATGAAATCAATAAGTTTATCCCTACTAGGACCCACAAGGATCACTTTCCCTTTCCCTTTATTGGTTAGATATTGGAAAGAATTGCAGGTCATTAATACTATTACTTCTTAGATCGGTGCTCGAGTTATTACAAATTCAAATAATATCAATGGATCAAGAGAAAATAACATTTATGTACCCCTATGACACATTTGCGTATAGGTGTATGCACTTTGGCTTGCAATACACTAACCATTTTCCAAAGGTGTATGATAGCTATATTTTTTGAAATGCTAAAATGAACGATAAAAATATTCATGGATGATTTCTCTACTTTTAGTGATGCCTTTGATGTTTGTTTGGCTAATCTTGACAGGGTTCTAGAAAGATGTAAAGAGACCAACCTAGTTCTTAATTGAGAAAAACATCATTTCATGGTGCAAGAAGGCATTGTGCTTGGGCATAAAATCACCTTTAGGGGAATTGAAATGGACCGGGCAAAGATCAAAGTCATAGAGAAATTACCTCCACCAACCTCCATGAAAAGGACAAGGACCTTCTTAGGCCACACAGGATTCTATCGGTGTTTCATTAGAGATTTTTTCAAAATTTTAAAACCTCTTTATGATCTTTTAGCTAAGAATGTTACTTTTATCTTTACTAATGATTGTCTCAATGTTTTCCAAATGTTAAAGAAGGAACTCATCTTCGTACTGATCATGATAAAACCAGATTGGTCATTGCCATTCGAGTTGATGTACGACACGAACGATTACGCTATAGATGTTATTTTAGGGGAAAGGAAGGACAAAAAACTTCATGTCATTTATTATGCGAGCCATACCCTCAATTATGCCACTATGAAAAAAGAGCTCTTAGTTGTTATTTTTACATTTAATAAATTTATTTGGCTCTAAAGTAATTATTTATACTGATCATACAATGATTTGATACTTGATAGAAAAAAAGGACACAAAGTCAAGGCTCATGAGATGGATTCTTTTACTCTAATAGTTTAACTTGGAAATCAAGGACAATATGGGAACACAAAACTTGGTTGTCGATCCTCACGCCTAAAACATATACAAGAGGAGAAGGTAAGTATCTTGATTAATGAAACCTTTCTTGATGAGTAACTCTTCTTTTTTGAAAGCTCTTTAAGCTCTATAACATGCAGATTTTGTGAATTATTTGGTGAGTGGCATTGTTCTTCATGATTTTTCTTCCCATTAAAAGAAAAAGTTTTTACATGATATTAATTTTACTTTTGGGAAGAACAATATCTATTTAAAGAATGTGTCAATGGTATTATAAGAAGATGTGCACCGGAGGAAGAGATGAGAGTTATCTTGTTCCATTGCCATACCTAGGAATGCGGAGGGCAATTTGGTCCCTACAAAACTGGGACTAAGGTGTTGCAAAATGGCTTTTTTTGGCCCTCATTATTTACTGACTCTTTGTTTTTGTCAAAGATTGTGATAACCGCTAAAATATAGTTAATATTTCCAAGAAGAATGAAATTTCATGATTGAGGTAGAACTTTTTAACATTTGGAGAATTAACTTCATGAGACTCTTCTCTATGTCATTTGGGAACTAATATATTTTGGTAGTAATGGACTACGTGTCCAAATGGGTTGAAGCCATAGGTACCCTGACTAAATATGCTAAAATGGTGTTTTGATTCTTAAAGAAGCATATCTTCACAACTTCTAGAGCACCGCGTGCAATTATAAGCAATTGAGGGTCACACTTTTGCAACAACCAATTTGAGTCATTGCTCAAAAAGTATGGAATAATGCATAAAATTGCAATGTCATGCCATCCTCAAACAAGTGGCTAAGTGGATGTTTCTAATCAGGTAATAAAGCATATCCTAGAAAAAGACGATCAACTTCTCGAGGAAGGATTAGTCCTTGAAGCTTATTGACACACTTTAAGCATATAAAATCGCTTACAAAACACCAATTGGTACCACAACTTACCATTTGGTGTTTAGGAAAGCTTGCCACTTTTCAATTAAATTAGAGTATCAAATTTATTGGGCAATAAAATTTCTCAACTTTGATTTAGATCTTACTAAAGAGAAGAAGAAGCTTCAACTCAATAAACTCGAGTATTTACATCTTCAAGCCTATGAAAACAATTAGATTGATAAGGAGAAGACTAAATGATAGCCACATTTTGGGACCACAAAATGGTAGTAGCGACCGCGACTTTCACCTGATAAGCATTTAATGCTAAATCTGCCTAGCACATCTTAGAGATTTGTTGATAGTTTTAGACCGACGTCTCTTTGGTGGTTATGAGCTATAAATACTCCACCAATCAGATGTAAATGCAAGAGAATTCAATAATTTGTAACCAAATTCTTGCCAATTTGCTACTCAATCTTTCATTCTCATTTATATATAATTGATTGTTTGGTGCGAGCAATAAAGACCATTGTAAAGAGGTTGAGTGAACATAGAGTAAAAAATTCTTATGAGAGGTTTTAGTGTGAGTCTACAAAACACTTGTGAGAGGTTTTTCTATGAGCCTAGAAAACACAAGGTGTAAGGTTTCTTGTGTGAGTCATAAACACAAATTGTAAAAGTTTGGTGTGAGCTTGAAAACATCAGTTGAGTTTAGTAAAACACTCAATTGTAGAGAATTGGGAAGTGAACATAGGTTTGGTTAACACCCGAAGCACTATTAACACTTGTGTCAATTTATCTCTTCTCTTTGACAACTTTTTAAACATATTTATCCTTCATTTTAATTTTTAATCAACCACAAATTCAACCTCCATTTCTTAGTGCCCTAAGCCAACCATTGGTATCAGAGCCAAGTCTCACTAAAAACCTTAATTGAGTGAGTAAAGATCAATGGCACAAGAAGGAATCCACACACACTTTAAGCCTTATTTTGATGGAGCAGACTAGACGCATTGGAAGTATAGGATAAAGATCTATCTAGACACTTATATGGTGGATCTATGGGATGTTGTCGTTAAAGAATGGAAGTCATCCACTAAAGTGGTACTTGGGAGTGAAGAGATAATCCCTAGAGAAGAATAGGTTGAAACACTCATAAGATCTAATGGTAAAAACAAAAGAGTCATGGCAATCCTTCTAAGTTCTCTCTGAAGAGAAGAAATTGAAAGGGTACAACATTGCCAAACTGCTTATGGCAATTAGAAAGTATTGGAGAACTATCATGAAGGCACCACCTTGGCAAAATCCAGTCGACTTGAGATGTACGTGACAGAATGAGAGTTATTCATAATGAAGGAGGATGAGAGCATAATAGATATGACAAATCGGCTCCTAGCTATTGTCAGTAACATGAAGAAGTTTGGTAGGGTTCTCACAAATCATATGGTAAACTCCAAAATTCTAAAGCCTTTACCTCTTCAGAAATTTAGTGCTAGAGTGTATAGTATCCAAGAGTCCAACCTGGAAATAGGGAAGGTGCCAACAAATGTTTTGATAGGCAAACTCTTGACTCACGAATTGGCCTTAAAGAAAGATGAGGAAATGAAGAAAATAAGGGGCAAAGGAGAAAAATCTAAAAAGCAAGAATGGAATACATTGGCACTCAAATCATCTTCAAAGGAAAAGGAAAGAGAAATAACCTCAAGTGAAGAGAAGAGTGACAAGGAGGAGGAGGAACTTGCAATGCACTCTTGAAAGACAAAGGAGCTTATTAGAAGAAGAAAAGAAAGAAGGAATTTCAAGAAAACAACTCTTAATCCTAAAGAGAGATGAACCGATATCACTTGCTATGAGTGTGGCAAGCAAGGCCACATTAAGTATGATTACCCCAAAGTAAAGAAGAAGAATGAAGAGGACAAAGAGAAGAGAAAGCGGTTTAAAGCCACTTAAGATGATAACTTAAGTGAAGATGATGAAGAAGAGGAGATTGTTAATATATGCTTCATGGCTCAAGAGGACTCTCCTAATGAGGTAAACACTTCATCTCATTTTAATTTTGAATATGATGATTGAGATGATGTAGATGATGAGCTCTTAGAAGCTCTCACAATGAAATGTGATGAATATAAGTCACAAATGAAGACTTATTAGAGGAATTGCACAAAATTAGAGGATGATTACAAATCCCTTAATAGCCTTGTAAGTGAATTGAGGGCTTCAAATGAGAAACTCAAAAAATCTATGAAAAATATTTTCAAATCAACTTCATCACTAGCTTCATTAAGAAAAAAGAATGACTTTTCAAAAGGAGAAGTCATTGAGTTTAGAAGCTCTATCTCTAAATTTAATAAGGGTATGAAAGCTATGGATACACTCATAGTATCACAAAGGCCTCCTTTAATTAGGCATAGTCTAGGCTTTAATAAAGCCTCAATCTCCACACCTACATACACTATTCATTAGAGCCTTAACACCATAAACTTCAAGTATTGAGGTTGTTGGAAAGAAAAGTGTGCCTAAAGCACTAAACCTCCAATTCTTAAGGGTAAAGGGAAAGTGCAACAAGGCTCAAAGCCTATTTCTAAAAAGGCCAATCATGCTTACATGTACAATAAGAAACATGTTAATCCCAACACACACAAAAAATTTCACATTTACACCCATACATACATGTTCATGTTCTCACGCACACATAGGTATGAGAAAATTTTCCACTCACACCGAGGCATTACATAGGAGGAAGACATATAAGTCTAAACTCAAATGCCATTATTGCATGAGATATGGACACATTAACGTTTATCGTTATATTAGGAAGGCACATCTCAAATTGGAGGATCCTTCAAAACCTAACCCCTTAGAACCCAAGTATGTTTAGGTACCAAAGAAAAGATGATTTATTTGTGTTGTATAGAGGTGTTTGATAGCCACTAATGAATCAAACGATTGGCATATGGATAGTGGAAACTCAAAACGCATGATGGGCAATAGGAAGCTATTCATGGCCTTAAAGGAAAAAGAAGGTGGTAATGTCACATTTGGTAATAATGCCAAGGGTAAGGTAATTAGCATTGGAACTATGGGTAAAAATGGTTGCTCTTTAATTAATGATGTTTTATTAGTTGATGACTTGCAACATAATTTGCTTAGTGTAAGTCAATTATGTGACAAAGGTAACAAAGTCACCATTGACCCTAGAGAATGCCAACTTACCACATTAGTGGATAAAAAGGTTGTTTTCAAGGGTGAAAGGAAAGACAATACCAATCTAATTGACTTAGATCATTTGGCTAACCAATCTTTTAAGTATTTTATGTCTTTTAGTAATGAAGTTTGGCTATAACATAGAAGACTTAGGCATGCTAGCGTGGAGCTCTTACAAAGCTTATCAAAAGGAAAGCTAGTGGAAGGTCTTCTCAAGCTAAGATTCTCAAAAGATAAGACATGTGGTCCTTGCCAAATGGGGAAGCAACATTAATCTTCCTTCAAAGCCAAAAATGTTGTAAGTTCATCTAGACCCTTTCAATTGATTCATATGGACTTGATAGGACCTACTAGGAGTGTTAGTTTAGGTGGAAAACATTATGCACTAGTCCTAGTTGATGATTAATCTAACGCGGGTGTCCATTTTAGCTCATAAGTATGATACCTTTGATGCTTTTAAAAGTTTTGCAAAAAGAATTCAAAATGAAAAGGGTTACTTTATTTATTCTATAAGAAGCGACCATGGAAAGGAATTTCAAAATGAGTCTTTTGAATCTTATTGCCAAGAGAATGAGATTTTTCATAACTTTTCAACTCTTAGAACACCACAACAAAATGGTGTTGTAGAGAGAAAAAATAGAACATTAGTAGAGATGGCTAGAACTATACTCAATGAGTATTCTTTGCCAAATTACTTTTGGGCCGAAGTCATTAATACTTCATGTTATATTGCAAATAGAGTTTTTAAAAGACATTCTCAGTAAAACATCTTATAAGTTATGGAATGGTAGAAAACCCAAGATATCATATTTAAGAGTATTTGGATGCAAGTGTTATATATTAAATACTAAGGATAATCTTGAGAAATTTGACTTAAAAACTAATGAAGGTATATTCTTAGGGTATTCCACCTCTAGTAAGCCCATAGAGTTTTTAATAAAAGTTTAATGGTTGTTGAAGAGTCTATGCGTATTGTATTTGATGAATCTAGTAAACTTGATCTTCGAAAATGTACTTTTATTAATGATCTTGTAGGTGATTTTGAAAAATTAGAATTGGAACATACTACAAGAGAGGAAGACAAAGATAAGGATGAGGACGAGTCATTAAGAGTAGAAAAGGATCCTCAACATCAACAAGAAGCATTGTCAAATCAAGATTTATCCAAAGGTTAGAGATTCTCCAAACATCGCCCCAAAGATTTAATCATTTATGATACTTTAAAGGGTGTAAGTATTAGATCTTAACTCAAGCTTTTAGATAACAATTTGTTTCTCAATTCGAGCCAAAATCTATAGATGAGACTCTTGATGATGAAAGTTGGGTGATTGCTATGTAAGAGGAACTCAACTAATTTGAGAGAAACAATGTATGAAAACTTGTTTCTAGGCCCAAGGAACACCCAATTGTAGGCTGTAAATGGGTGTTTAGGAACAAGTTGATGAGCAAGGATTCATCACTAGGAATAAGGCTAAATTCGTTGCAAAAGGTACAACCAAGAGGAAGGCATTGATTATGATGAAAGTTATGCCTCCGTTGCAAGGTTAGAGGCCATTATGACTCTCTAAGCTTATGCATGCCACATGAATTTTAAATTATTTCAAATGGATGCCAATAGTGATTTTCTAAATGGTGTTATTGAGGAGGAAGTTTATGTTGAACAATCTCCTAGTTTTGGATCACATAGTTTTCCAAATTATGTTTTTAAATTGAATAGAGTCTTATATGGGTTGAAACAAGCTCTAAGAACATGGTATGAAAGGTTTAGTTCATTTCTTTTGAAAAATGATTTTAAAAATGGAAAGGTGGACATAACTTTATTTGTAAAAAGGCACAAACATGATACACTAATAGTACAAATCTATATTGATGACATCATTTTTGGTGCTACTAATGAATCTCTATTTGAGGATTTTGTTAAGTGTATGACCAAGGAATTTGAGATGAGCATGATGGGAGAGCTCAAGTTTTCCTTGGTCTACAAATCAAGCAAACCAAAGAAGGGATATTCATCTACCAAGCCAAATACACAAAGGACATACTTAAGAAATTTCGCATGGATGGATGCAAAGTAGCAAAAACACCCATAGGTGGTAACATCAAATTGGATAAAGATGAATCGAGTAAGATAGTTGATGAAAAGAGATATCGAGGTATGATTGGTTCCCTACTCTATCTTACTACTTCTAGACGTAATATTATGTTTAATGTATGTATGTGCACTAGATTTTAATCTTGTCCTAAAGAACCATATTTAAATGCTGTCAAAAGGATTTTTTAAATATTTGTATGGCACATTACACTTAGGTCTATAGTATCCTAGAGATTCATCTTTTAGTCTCATAGGATACTTGGATGCGGATTAAGCTGGTAGTCTATTAGATAAGAAGAGCACTTATAGAACTTACCAATTTATAGGAGAATGCTTAGTGTCTTAGTTTAGCAAGAAATAAGTTTCAGTTGTTTTATCCACCGTTGAAGTTGAATATGTAGTTGTGGGTTATTGTTGCACCCAAGTGCTTTAGATGAAATAACAATTAAAGGATTACGACAAAGTTGTTGATCACATTTCTATCAAATGTGACAACACTAATGCGATTAATCTCTCTAAGAATCTCATCCAACACCCTAGGAGCTAACACATAGATATTAGGCATCATTTTCTTAGAGATCATGTCTAAAATGGTGATGTTGTGTCAGAATTTATAGACGCAACTCATCAACTTACCGATATTTTCACTAAACCTCTCAATGAAGAAAGGTTGAACTTCATTAAGAGAGAATTGAGAATGTTTGATGGAAGCTCCCTAAAGTGAAGAAGTTTGATCTTTTATTTAATTGCTATATGTTTGGTTGTATGTGATATTTATCATTAGATGAATTTATTATAAGTGCAATTGTGCTCTTTTTATGTCAATTTACATCAATATATTAAATGGATCATACTTTGAACGTCAAATTTTGCTTTTTCAATCTATTAGATGTCACGATTTTCAATTCCCAATGTGAATTCAAGTAACTGCCAAACATTAATTTGATTTGACTGTCAATCGTTTCCAACCTTTCATTATTCACATTCTAGCCTTTTCTAGTCATTTACACACCTTTCTATGGCTATATAAACCCTCTAAACAGTAATTTTCATTACTACATCCTACACCAAATCATCTATTTTTTCTCCTACTCTCAAACTTCTCTAATTCTTTCTACTCTTCCCAATGACTCCTAAGAAAGCTTTAAGAGCAAATAAGGGTAAGGCAATAGCCTAACCTTTTGCACCACCAACTCTATATCAAATGAAAAGGATTAAAAAAAAAGAGAAGGATCACTATAAAGCTTATGCCTCCAAAATATCCTTCCAAATAAAATCCCCTGCACTTTTCTTCTAGAGTCTTTTGGGATTAATGATGAGATTCATACGCTTCTCTCCAATTTGGGATGGAACGAATTCATTTTTCGTGGTGAACCCGGATATGAAGAGATCGTGAGAGAATTCATGTGTACAGTAACTCTTAGTCACAAAGTCAAATCCCACACCGGACAATATAGGTTATTATTTCAAGCTTTTAGGGATCTTTATTTTATCACTTTTGAATAATTATCCAACCTTTTTCATCTTAAAGTCAGAGATAACATTCCATTCATTATCTTTGCACTTGATGTTATTTACTCTGAATTTTGGTTCGCAGTTTCAATCGAGACCACTCATGATCCCCAAACTTCTTTAGCCAAATACATCAAAACCCATCCTTTTTGGTTGCTTCATTGTATCATCACATTCTTTATTAACTCTCAAGGTGATGTTAACAAAAAAGTATCTCAAAAGGACCTTGCTTTCCTTTTTTGTCTTGTGAAAAATAAACTTATCTAATCTGGTCGCTATCTTATGGATCAATTGATCTACATGAGCACTAAACCTAAGAGCCAATTTCTCCTTCCCTCCCATGTAACTGTCATCTACAGATGTGTTGATGCTCTTAATGAGGAAAATGAAAAATTCCTCACTAAGAAACTCATTCCTTCTTAAAATTTTCTAGACCTCACTTATCTTATCAATGCCAAAGCCATTCACCCATACTCCTATGCCTATACTTTGAGTGCTTTTGGGGTCAAAAAGCTGGACACTTCCTAAGCCTATAAGAGAAAAGGCTTATCATTGAAGAAAGAGCAATACCAGTCCCACCTCCTTAACTAAAATCTAAGACAAAAATTTTTCTTGCCACTATCAACTGAAAGCTAGATAAAGTGATGAGGAAGTTGAAAGATGATTTCTTCTCATTTCCCACCTCCACAGTGACATGGTGGACTTTTAAGAGAAGATGAGTGTTCCTCCCTACTATCTTCTTGATTTCGCCAGATATGAGGACACACAAGAAGAGGACGACAACCCAGAGGTTGAAGATGGAGACGAAGCTGAAGGAAAAGGCGACAATGAAAAGCAAGATGATTTTAAAGATGATAACAGTACTTCAATCTTCTAGACTAGTTTATTTTCTTTTCTTTGTTTAAATCTTTGATGTATAGTTGTTGATCTCGTAGCTGATTAATAAATAAAAGTGTTTGAATTTGAAATTCTTTGTTTCCTATGATATATGATTGATATTTGCTATATGTGATTGTAATTTTTATGATTCTATGAGTTAAATGTGTGATTGCAATTTTTATGACTCTATGAGTTAATATTTACTCCTTGTGATCACTTTATCTTATCTTGATGCATATTATTTGATCTTCTCCATTCACCCCCTTTTTGATCTTGCTAAAAGGGGAGAGAATTGTATGGAGAAAATAGTTTATAAGAGAAAAGCATAAGTTGAGAGGGAGTATTGTTTATGCCTCATACTTAGAATTATACTTTGATCAAAAACATAAGTTGAGGGAAAGTATTGTTTGTCTCTCATACTTAGAATTTTACTTTGATCATTATCCTGAAATTTTTTAAGTATTCATTGAATCATTCACCATCCCAACTTCATAACTCATGCATTTATTTTCCCCTAAGATCAATCTAAGTTGTCAAAATCAAAAAGGGGGAGATTGTTGGACTAGGTTAGTTTAACCTAAGTCATGAACCTCTTTTGATCTTAACAATAGAGATTGATTAGTACTAATACTTTTATTTAGTATTGTTTTGCATATTATAGGATAGTTTTTTCATTGGAAGTTGGATGGAATTCAAAATCTCCAACCTTATCAAGTTCATCCAAATTTACGGTATGTATATTCAAAATCGCGATCACGAATCAACTATAAAGACAAATGAAGCTAGAGCAGATGAATTTGCAAGGAAATTAGCAGCTGCGACCTAGCTGAAGAAAGTGAGCTTAAGTCATAAGGGAATTCACGGTGGGTGTCGCGTCTAGATTTGCTACCGTGACTTCCATAATGACAAAGGAGGGAACCAAAGCCACAACCACAGCGTGCCAAGTGTCCTAGGTATCAGTTGAAGATCAAAAATTGCGAGGGCGAATATTTGGTAGCGATCACGACTCAAGAAGTTGTAGTTTTCTTAGCAAACAGAGAAATTTGCAGTCTCAATCGAGCCCAACACATAGTTATTTCACAACCGTGATTTTTTATAGTTTTTAGAACGTAACGACAATATTTTACTGAATAACCAATGGAAAGCTAAAACATGGACTAGCTGTTAGACTCAAACGAGGCTTTCTACCTTAATTTTTGGTTCCTCAATGAAAATTAGAAATTCGCGACTGCGACTTCTGCTTGACAAACATTTAATACAAAATCTGCCTAGCACATGTTGTTGATAGTTTTAGACCAATGTCTCTTTGGTGGATATGAGTTATAAATACTCCACCAAACATATGTAAATGTAAGAGAATTCATTAATTTGTAACCAAACTCTTGCTAATTTGCTACTCAATCTTTCATTCTCATTTATGTGTAGTTGATTGTTTAGTGTGAGCAATAAATACCATTGTAAATAAGTTATAAGTGAACTTAGAGTAAAAAACTCTTGTGAGAGGTTTTAGTATGAGCCTACAAAACACTTGTGAGTGTTTTTGTGTGACCTTAGAAAACACAAGCTGTAAGGTTTCTTGTGTGAGCCATAAGCACAATGTGTGAAAGTTTGGTATGAGCTTGGAAACACCAGTTGAGTTGAGTAAAACACCTAATTACAGAGAATTAGGGAGTGGACATAAGGTTTGTTAACACTCGAACTGCTATAATCACATGTGTCAATTTCTCTCTTCTAATTCACAACTTCTTAAACATATTTATCTTTCATTTTAATTTTTAATCAACCACCAATTCAACCCCCTCTTCTTGGTGCCCTAGGCCAATAATTTCATCATGAATTGAATTTTCATTGGCTAGGGTTGTAAATAGATCTTATTTTACTTTCCTTGGGTTTTTTAATCTAAATTTATTTGGTTTCTTGCATTGATTGTACTAGCAATTGTTGAGTATTTATTGTTCGATCAATTGGCCATTGATTATCTTAGTTTTGTGAATTAACAATTGAGAGATGCTTTCAATTAAACAAAACTTTCAACAATTCATTTGCTTTGATATTGATTTGAAAAAACCTTAACAAATCATTGTTATCTCTAGAGTCTTGATTTAAAAGGCAATTACATGGTGTTTGACTTTTGAATTGAGGAACCTTTAGCTAACATTTTTTTTATGTCAATTTCTACTTGAGAGAAATTAATTAACCACTTTAGTGACTTGATAGTAGTACACGTTGCATGAACCAATTAGATTAGAATTAAGGGACCTACATAAGGTTATCAAGTGAAGTTGAATTATTTATTCTTATCCATTGATTATCTCTCATCTTCATTGGTATTTTAATTTGATTTATTTTCAATTAAACTTATTATTTATTATTGATTCTCTAGATAATATAAGATATAAGATACTTAGTACTTAAACTCGATCCTCGTGGGAGCGATATCCTTACTTGTAAAGTACACTTTATTACTTCTGACCTATGCACTTGCAGCTTAGGGATTTTTATATAGCATACACCCGTCATCACACACTAGTTCACAAATCATGAAAGCCATTACCCTATACTCAGCCTTAACTGAGCTTTAATCAATTGTACTCTATTATGAGCTTCCTAAAAATACATAATAACTTGAGATTGACTTCTTCAGTTCCTTGCAAGCTCCTTAATCACTATCTGTGAATGCTTTTAATCTCAATTCATTGTTCACTGGAAAGAAAATCCCTTGGCCTAAAGCACCTTTCAAGTATCTTAACACCATTAAAGCTATTGAATAATGAGTTTCAGAAGGCTTATCCATAAATTTAGTAAGGACATGGACAATATATGTGATATATGGCCTTGTAAGTGTCAAGTACATTAACTTCCCAACCAGCTTCCTATACTCGCAGTTATCTTTAATCAAAAGCTCTTCATAAACTAGTTAGTGATTCACTTAAATAGGCATTGTTGTTGGTTTGGTAGCCAACATTCCATATTCTTCCAACAACTTAAGAGTGAATTTCCTTTGACAACATAAATTCCTTTATTAGACCTCACTATTTTTATCCCCAGAAAGAACTTGAGCTGCCCCAAGTCTTTCAGTTTGAAATCGTTACTAAGCAAAACCTTTATATATTGCATTAACTTCTCATTGTTGTTTATAATAACTATGTCATCCATATGATCTAATAAAGCTACAAAAACCTTTTTCAGTACTTCTAGTGAATAATGAGTAGTATATTTTAGATTGAACAAAACCATTTTGCAGTAAACATTCAGTAAATTTGATGTTTCATTCTCTTGAAGCTTGCTTCAAGCCATATAAAGATTTTTGCAACTTGCATACTAGCCTTATTGGCCCTTGTGCTCTAAGATAATTGGCAGCAAATACGAACTTTTAGAAGAAGCACACACAAATAAAAGATTGGAGAAATAGTATGAGAAAAATGAATATAAGAGATTTATAGTTATTTGGATATTAACCAACTCTACATTTTTAGTATTAACCAACCCTACATCCACTTTTTAATTTACCAATTGGGTGTTTCTTTAAATTACTAGTATTTTACAGTCTCATAGTTAACTTAGTGTTTTGGCCCATACCAAACCTTACAAGTGTTTTCCAAAGGCTTACACTCAAATCTTACATAAGTGTTTTATCAAAGTTAACACGCAAACATGTACCAGAGTTTTTTGAGCCTCACTCTAAAACCCAAACAAAAAGTTTTCTATACAAAAACTCACTCTTAAACCCAAACCTAAGGTGTTTAAAGCTTACACCAACTATCAATAAAGAAATGAATAGTTAAAGTTATGAGAATTAACTTTGTAAGAGTTTTGACACAATCAATGGTTATTCTCTGCCATTCAAGTCCATTTCGTGGTATATTTATAGGTTCCAACCACTAAAGAGACGTCACAAACAAAACCATATCCAAATCTCCAAAGTATGTTAGGCAGATCTCGCATTTAATGTTTGTTAGATGAAATTTGTGGCTAAGATAAAAATTCACAGTCAAGAAATGCATTTTGCAGTCAGATAAGAAATTCACGATCGCAACTTTTGAATTTTGAACAATTTCATTCAAAATTCGCAGTCTTTGCTAAAATTTGCAGTCAAGACTATAAGAGGTAGATTTTCATACTTTGAGTTTTTTTACTTCTAAACACTTATATTCAACTTTTAATGAGACTCTAACTTAATATCTATTAGATCAACACTTAAAATTGATATTAGAATCTTTCAATCTATTTTCTCAAGATCAAAATAGAGTCTTGACTTAGGTTTAAATAACTTAGTCCAATAATCTCCCACTTTTTTATTTTGAAAACCTAGACTGAATATGCAAAGGATAAAGAATCAATTATGTATACTCCAAAGTGAATGATTGTGAAGTGATTCAAAACATAAGTATGAAATTGCCCCCCTCAATCCATACTTCCCCTTAGTTATTCCAATAAGTTCATTGTCTTAGCTTATTATAAATTTTATTAATTTTCTCTCCTCTTTCTATATATTTCCCCCTTTTTATATTCTAGAAAATAGGAGAGAATAAAAGAGAGAATGAGGAATATGAGAGGGAATGTCCATAAACTTATCAATTGCATAAACTCAAATCATAATAGCAAACACAAGCAATTTACATAATTAATCACAATTTGTCACATAAGAAGATAAATATATGGAAGAAACATAAATTGTATGAAAATTTCATAAAAACATAAATACAACACAATTCAATCATTTAAAGATATTTGACCACATAAACTAGGGTCAGAGATTTAAGAATTTTCATATATGTTATTAATATAGAGTATATGATATTTTGATCATCAATTTATACATTTGAAATATAGAAAAGCTCAAATGCAAAATGAACTTATTCAACTCATCACATAATCAATCAAATCAAACATGTCAACACATAGATATATCAAGCAATAAAATGCATAACAACTCCCCTTAAACCTATGTATAACTATGTCAAGTTAAAAGCATAAGGGGTAAAGGATACATTACAAGTTTAGTATTAATGGTTTGATACCAAATAACCATTTGAAACTTTATCCGTTTTATCCTTTCTTCATTAGCGATCTCCATTCACCTTTAGATTTCTTGTTTTTATTATAATTTAGTGAAGGAGTCCCCATCCTACAATAGCAAGTAATTTTCTTTGGTACTTAAGCATACTTGGGTATTTAAGGTTAGTCTTGGAATGATCCTCTAGTTTGAGATTGGCCTTCCTAATATAATAAAATATATTTATGTGACCATACCTAGTGCAATAGTAGCATTGAAGTTCAGACTTATAAGTCTTTCTCCTATGCCCAACCTTAGTATGAGTGGAAGGCCTTCTCATACTTTGGTTATGAGAGTGTATGCAAGTGCATAAGTGATAATAAGTAGAAAAGAAGTTTTTATGTGTATGCTTTTAAGCATGTCTCTTAATATAATTGGATGCATGATTTGCTCTTTGAGGCTTAGCTCTTAAGCCTTGGTGAGCCTTCCCTTTGCCTCTAGGCTTGGGAGGCTTAGTGCCTGGAGCACTTTTTTTCTCAGCAACCTCAATACTAGAAGTTTGAGTTGTTAATGCTCTAATGAGTGTAGGAGGAGAAGATATAAATGAGAAAGCTTCATTGAATCTTAAACCATATCTCGCTAAGGGTGGTTTTTGAGATACAATAAGAGTATCCAAAGCTTCTTTTCCCTTATGAAATCTTGAGATGAAATTCCTATGGTTAATCACTTCATGTTTTATAGTGTCATTTTCTTTTCTTAAAGAATCAAGAAAGGATGAAAAGATTTTCTAAAGATTTCTTGAGTTCTTCATTAAAAGACATCAAGTCACTTACAAGAACATTTAAGCTATTAAATTTATCCTCAAGTTTTGAACACCTTTTCTTATTAGTTATCATTTGAGATTTGTATTTTTCACACCTCAAGGTTAGAGCTTCAAAAAGCTCATCATCCGCATTGTCAAATCATCAAGATAAAGTACTTACCTCATTAGATGAATCCTCTTAAGCCATAAAGCATAAATTGGTCACTTCATCTTTTTCCTCTTCTTCACTTGAGTCATCATCCTAAGTAGCCTTGAAGCGCTTCTTTTCTTTGTTATGGAATGATGAATTTCTTTGGTTTCCTCTTGCCTTTCTCTTCTTTAGTAGCCCTTTAGTTCTTCTTGATATCTTGGTAAGCTTTTCTTCTTATTTGTCACTTTCATTTGAGTCACTTGAGCTTGAATCAATTTCTTGAGGTTTAAAGGTCCAATTTTTCTTTTCTTTTTTTTGTCTCTTTGTCCTCTTATATTTTTCATCTCTTTATTCTTCTTGAGAGTCATCTCATGAGTGAGAAGTTTTCTGATAAGAACATCAGTTGACACCTTTCTAATCTCTAGATTGGACTCTTTAATGCTACATACTCTTACTCTAAATTTATCCAATGAAAGAGACTAAAGGATTTTAGTATTTACCTCATAGTTTGTAAGAATTTTTTCAAACTTCTTCATGTTTGTGATAATATAGAGTAGTCAATTTGTCATGTCGATGATGCTTTCATTTTCTTTCACAATGAAGAGCTCCCACTCTGTCACATGCATCTCCAACCTATTTGATTTCATAAGAGTTATGCTCTCATGATTGTTTTTTAGTTTTTTCCATATGGAATGTGCAATTTGGCAATGTTGGACTTTCTCAATTTATTCTCTTGACATGGACCTTATGAAAATACTCAATGCCCTTTTGTTCTTCCCATTTGCCTTCCTTTGTGCTTTACTTCATTCTTCTATTACAATTACCACCTCTACTCCTTCAACAATCTTTGTTAGAGGCTTTCACTCTTTAAGCACATAATCCCATAAGTTTATGAGATCACTATCAAGACAAATCTCCATTTTATGCTTCTAAAGAGCATAATCATTGTCATCAAAGTGGGCATTAAAGTGAGAGTGGATTCCTTTTTGTGTCATTGATATTTTCTCACACAATTAAGGCTTAAATTAAGACTTAACTTTGACACCAATGGTTATTATCTTGCATTCAAATCTATTTAGTGGTGTGTTTATAGGCTATAACCACTAAAAAGACGTTACAACAAAATTATGCCCAAATATCCAAAGTATGCTAAATGAATCCTACATTTAATACTTATTAGATGAAATTCACGATCTAGGTTAAAATTCATGGTTAGGTCAAGAAATTTGTAATCACAACTTTTGAATTTCCAATAGTTCCTTTCCAAATTTGTGGTCTTTACAAAATTTGCGATCAAGACTTTAGAAGGCAGATTTTCATACTTTGATTTTTTTTTTCTTCTAAACACTTCTATTCAACTTCCAATGAGATTCTAACTTAATATCAATAAGATCAATGCTTAAAATTGATATTATAACCTTTTAATCTATATTGTCAAGATCAAAAGAAAGTATTGACTTAGATTTGAATAACCTGGTCCAATAAACCTAGTCTAACAAGCTTATTATTTCCAACCTTACTTCACTTAACATCTCCCTCTGAAGCTTGTAACCCAAAGGAAGGTCCATATACACCTCTTCATCAAGGTCACCATTAAGAAAAACATTATTGATATCTAACTGAGCTAAATACCAAATTTGATTGGCAACCAAAGCTAAAAATAACCTCATGGTTGTATGCTTCACCACCGGACTGAAAGTTTCTTCATAATCAAACCCATGCTTTTGAGTGAAACCTTTAGCCACTAGTCTTGCTTTGTGGTTTTCTAAGGTACCATCAGAATGTTAGTTGGTTTTGAAAACCCATTTGCATTCAATTGGCACTTTGCTAATAGGTAAAGGAACTACAATTCATGTGCCATTCTGAATCAAAGCTTCAAGTTCAACATTAATAGCAACAGTCCATTTAGTATCATATATAACTTGTTCATAGGTAGTAAGATTAGTAGATGAGGAAATAGATCAAATGAAATTATAATATGAAGGAGATAATTTAGAATATGATAAGATAATAGAAAATGGATATATGATAGTAGATGCTAAGGATTTATGAAAAAGTGAAGTATGATAATCTTGAAGATAAAAGGGAGGTTAACTTCTCCTAAAAGAAGGAAAAATATCTAAAGGAAGAGATGAGGGATAATAGGATGCAAGAGTGGAATCGTTTTAAGAAATAGGTAATCAATGCACATACAAATCAAATGAAGGTGTTTACTAAGATATAGGAGATGAATGCATAAGCATATCAAATAAAGATATATGCTGAAAACGAACAAAAGGGGAAGGTAAGACAGAATCAAAAAATAGAATAGTGGGAAGAACAAGACCAAGTGATGAAGAAACAAGAAATGGTGAGTTGTATGATAACTTAAAAGGAAAAATAGTTTCTTGAAATTTAATATCTTTAGAGATGATAGTGGTATGAGTGTTTAAATCATAAAGCTTATAACCTTTAATTCTTGAAGGATATCCAAGAAAACACATTATCGAGCTATATGATCAAATTTGGTCTTATGAGTAATGAGATTAATAGTAAAACATAAGCAACCAAATGCCCTTAAATTGTCATAAGTGGGAGTCTTGTGATATAGAAGTTCAAAAGGTGGTTTGTGTAAAAAAAAAAAGTTAATGAAGTTCAGTTAATGATGTATGTAGTTGTAAGGATGGCATCTCCCCAAAAATTGATTAGTAAATATGCATGAAAGAGTAGAGCTCTAGCCACTTTTAACACATGTTGGTGTTTTAATTCCATTGTCCCATTCCGCTGGGGAGAAAAAAAACATAACTTGTTTAGTGTATGATGCCATGAGAGTGATAGAAGGATGGAAATGTAAATTTCATCAAAAAAGTCGAAGTGCATTTAAAAAATTCATTGAGAATAGTAAGGAAGTAATGATTTTTATTAAGATTAACTTGGGAATAAGGACCCTAAATGTCAATATGTACCAGATTAAACACTTTTGATACATTCTTAATTGAAATAAGGAAAGGAAGTCTTTCCATTTTAACTTGAGGATAAGCAACATAAGGAG
This sequence comes from Omphalea diandra, assembly GCA_949677035.1. Taxonomy (NCBI): domain Eukaryota; kingdom Viridiplantae; phylum Streptophyta; class Magnoliopsida; order Malpighiales; family Euphorbiaceae; genus Omphalea; species Omphalea diandra. Next base: position 25,917 of record CATIWR010021966.1, on the reverse strand, counting down.
AAGTACTACTAAGAACATTAGAAAAAGAAAATAAATGTCTCAGAGCTAGAAATTTGGCTAAATCCATATGACCAAGCTTGTGATGCCATGTGTAACAAGATTCAGAGCTAACAACCTTATTGAGTTTAGGAAACCTAAAAAAAACCTATATGAACTATACAGTTATAGAAAATAGAGTCTTTGGTGAGCTTTAGCCAGTCTAATTGTCTTCCAAGGTTATATGACCTGGATAAAGCTATATGCATGAAGGAAAATGAGATAAAATTCCTTGGTGAAGGTAAGCTTACTAACAGAAACAAGATTAAAGGTAAATGTGGGAATGCAAAGAACATTTGTTAAAATAATATGAGGACTAAGGAAAACAATGCCAATATGAGAGACTCTAATCTTCATTCCATTTGGCAAATTCATAAAATAATTATGAACAATAGAATAGGAAGAAAATTGATTTAATGAACAAGTTATGTGATCAGTAGCACCTACATCAATGATCCAAGATTCTGAATGAGAATGATATTGCAACATTTCATACAAAATTTTGGCATTTAAAGCAAAAAATATGGAAAAGGTTATACCTACAACATTGTTAGGATTTGAAGCAAAAGAGTCAACATGATCAAGCTTTGGTTGTTCATTAAGAATGCTCATAAGTTTCTACACTTGCTTTTAAGTCAAATTATGTTGTGGCACTACAACTGTAGAATCCAAAACAGATGCATTAGTTGATGCTTTATAAGAAGGAATGATACCTAAGAAGTTGAGGAAGCACTATTTGGATCCAAAGAAAAGCCACTTTGTTTGTCTTTGTTGAATTTGAAACTAGGTGGGAAGCCCATGAGCTTATAGCATCACTCTCTCATGCATCGATATTTTCCACAGTAAGTATAAAACAATTCATCCTTAGACTTCTTTACAGCCATTGCAGAAGAATCATTAAAGGCTTGAAACTGATTGAGTAAAGATTTATGGTTTTCCTCTCGAAGTACCATGTTATATGTTTAATTAAGAGAGGGAAAAGGTTTCATTAGTATAATTTAAGACCCAAATGCATGATAATTCTCATTTAAACCATTGAGGAATCTAAAGACATCATCCTTTTGTTACAGATCCATAAATTTTTGAAAACATTCATTGTTGCAACCACACATGAACAATGTAAAAGGGCCTAAAATTCCTTAGCTCCTCCCAAATTCCATTTAGTTCAGTAAAATATGCATTAATTGATTTCATACCCTATGAAACATTACTAAGGAGTTGTTGCAAATGACATATCTGAGACTCATCAAATTGAGAGAATCTCTAGTTGAGTCTCTCCCAAATCTTAGAATCTTATTCCACATTGAAATTGGTTGAAGCGATAGGTGGCAAATTTGATCTCAAAATCCAAGCATCCAGAAGATTATTGCACCATATCCATGAAAGATACAAGGCACTTTCAGCAACTAGCTTAGGAATTGAGCCATCTAAGACACCTTGCTTGTTTCGAATAAAAACAATAAGATAAAAAGATCTTCTCCATGAGAAAATTCATGGACGTGAGCTCAGGAGTAACTATCACTGAACTGTGATTGTTCGCATGATGAAGAAAATACGGTGAAGAAGGATCCTCAATAGGATTAGCGTGAGTCATACCAGACAACAATAGCAATAATATTTATTTGAATCTTTGGCCATTAGAGAAAGAACAAAGCTTTCACAATGTGAATGAAGGAAAAAGAAAAAAAAATCTCTAGATCTTGCCCTAAGGCTCTAATACCATGCCACAAAGATAATAGAAGAGTAAAATAAAGAAAAGTTTTATTGAATTGATGGAAAAAACCAGCTTTATTGTGTGTAGTATCTGTTTATATACAAGAGAAATAAAATCTTCTGGAATTAACTATTCTAACAAACTAATACATAAATAACCGTCTCATAACAAACTTCAAATAACTAATCAGCTACAACAAGTTTGTATGATGATCCTTACACCCTCAAATACCGCCATTGATCTTCTTTATTTTATCAAAGCTTTGCTGTGAGCTGAGACTAGCAGCTGCTATATCCAGTCTTTGACTTTCACAGTTTGCAGTTTGCATCAACATAAAAATGACTAGCAATATAAGATGATGAGTTAAGGTATGCCCTATAGCAATTAAAAGAAAATTAAATTGGACCAAATTAGATTTAGAAACTAATTTTAAGAAAAGAAAAAAGAGAAGTGGACGTCAACTTGCATTATGGGTAATTAATAAACACATGCTGCTGCTTTTTGTGAGTGACAAGAAAAGCCCGCATTGCATTGCATGCAAGTTGTTGTTTTCGGTTCGTCGCTTAACCTTTTTAAGAGGGAAAGATCCCTCCTACTTTGCAAATAACCAAACCAACCCTCACGCACTACTGTTTAATTAACTTAAACATTGTTTATTGTCCTTGCTCCCTGTGGGATGCACCCTTCTTTTTATCTTTAGTTAAAGAGCTGACAATATATATATATATTCCAATTCATGTGCTACATCCATTGGAATTTAAAAATAAATTAAAATTAAAATGTAATCCTTGTCACTGCAAAAGAATTACGCTCATGACAGCTCACATTTTAAAGGAGTTACATTATTATTAGTGTAACAATGTATCTCCTTTATTGCTTGAAAAGACGACTTTTACTTCAGAAATTGCTTGTCATCTAACACAACACACTTTACTAGCTAGTAGTTAAAAGTAAAGAGACTCTGTTGGGTTGGCAGCCAATAGGTAAGAGTAGATTATCACTCTGTGAAGTTTTCCTTCGCTGCTTTTTCAAGTTAATAATTTTTATCACCAAAAGTAAAATAGGACAAGGAGCTTTTCTCTGTGTCTATATAAACCACGTGCATTTCCTCATTGCTAACCACTGCTTTTACTTAAATTCATTCGTCTCTTAATTGCTTTGATCTACTTAACTCTGAATTCTTTTGTTTCGACAAGCTTTATAATACAAAAGAAGAAAATAATGAAGAACAAAGCTTCTGTTTTGTTGAAAAAAATAGTGTTACTGTTGAGTTCTATTGCAAAGGCAAAGTCCATTGCTAGTATCAAGAGCAAAACCAGCGCGGTGAAGGCTCGTCTTATCATGTTGTCATTGGTGAAAAGCAAGAAGGTTTTGTTGGGTTCAATCTCCCAAAAGATTCGTAGCATTCTTGGGCAGAGCCAAGACAATGAGAATGAGGAGGACCAGAGCAAGGCTATTGTTCTCTACAGCAATGCCTTGGCCAATCGCGAGTGTTGCACCACCCATATGGCAGAGGAGATCATGGATGCTGCTGTTGTTGATGATAGCAAGTATCCTGATCTCACCCATTCACTGTTCGACGAGGAGGAAGAATTTGATGACGCCGGAGGATCCATCATTGAGTTAGTGAAGAATTCAAAGGAGGAAGGAGAAGATTTCAAGCTAGAAGATGAGATTGATCATGTTGCTGACTTGTTCATTATGAGGTTTCACAAACAGATGCGTTTGCAGAAGCTCGAATCCTTCAAAAGGTTTCAAGAAATGCTCGAGAGAAGCCTTTAATTATTTTCGTTTTTCTGTTTCCAGTACTGCTAATTGATTCTGATTTGAGCCAGATTGAATGTACAATCCGATGGCCTCAGTTTGCATACTCATTTAGCCTTCTAAATTCACTGTAAATTTCTGTTATTCCAATAAAAGAAACTGCCTTTTGGGATTCTTAAATCAGGAAACTGCTAATTGACATGTTTTTCCTCATTTCATTTTTCATATTTGCTTAGTTTATTATAAATATATTTTAAAGATTTTCCAATCAGATAAAGTTTAATGTTTCATATACTTTCTATCTCAGATTTTGCACAGAATCAGTAACTTTAAAATATGCAAATAAAAATAAGCCTAAAACTAACATATATAAGAAATAGATTATAATACTGATAAATTAATTTTAAAAACATAGGTAAGTATTTAAAATTGTTTTGAGATTCAATCTCCAACGGTGGGCAAGCAAATTCATATGCACCTGCAAAAATAAAAGAGTAGCGTGTGAGAATTATTACTTAAATACTGCGTTGCCAGTAAAATTTAGCAACCAAAGAGAAGGAAAAAAAAAAAAAAAAAAGATACATCATTAAACATGGAACATGGTTTAGTGCTATTTAATCCAAGAAATATGTAATCCTCTTTCTATATTTTTCTTTTTGGTGTAAAAATGACACAATGTTGAAATCATGGCCATTATAAATATCGAATATGAATAATAAAGAAGATATATTATAATTAAAAATGATTGAAAAATTAAATGGATAGTCATCAGAAAATATATTATAAACTTTGACTATTTTATTATTATGAATTGAAAAAGTGTTAAAATTTGAGATTTTCAAGTAATTAGGATTCTCTAAAATAAAAACTTATCCAAGCATTTTGATGCCAGCTACAAATATTTAAATTTGTTTTTTTTTCCTTGATGCATTCATTATTATTTTGAAAATTATTTTCACTGAAATATTTTTAAAATGAGTTAAATACACTGATCTTCGAAATTTTAGTTTGTTATATTATTTAATTCTCTATTTTTTCAAATTATATTAAAATATCTCGTAATCTGATTTTGTTAAATTATTTCATCACCGTATTAATTTTTTGCGCAAACTTTTGTGAGTCAAAGTTTAAAAAGCCAACAAATTAAATTGTAATTTTTTAAAATTCTGAAAATGCCCTTCTTAATTTTGCCGGATCACGTTTTTTCTATGTGGTCATATATTTGAGACCCAAATTTGTTCTTTCTCTGTCAATCTGACTTTGTAATTTAAGAACAAAGAACCCATAATTAATTTAAGAACAAAAAACTTAATAATCAAGGCTGCAGTTGATTATCAATCCCAGAAATCAATAACAACAACAAACGAAGGCTAGCCCAGAAATAAATGAAGTCTGCAGTTGTCGAAGGCTAGCCCAGAAGCACTCGATAGCAAACACCCAGAAACACTTGCGTATGGGTCGAGGACGAGAACACGGGTCGAGGATTGGGTCAGTCGAAGGCTTGCATTTGTTGGCCGATCATATGGTGGTAACGAAGGCTGGCATCTGTCGGCCGGTTATATGGATTGGAGTACCGAAGATGGGTCTGTTTCTTTGGGATTGGGTTTGTATTTTCTAATCCACCAAACTCCTAAAATTCGAGATTGGGAGATTTGGTTGTGTTTTCGTCAAGGTCCTCTCTGCCTTCTTCGTCTTTTTGCTGGATTTCCTTTTTGGCTGGGTTTGTTTTCTTCATCATCTTTTTTGCTGGGTTTGTTGGCTGGAGAATGGAGGGTGGAGATTTGATTTTTTTTTTTTTTATTTGATTGTTTGGAATGCGATGTTGAAATGGATGGGTCGATTTTGCATTGCGATTTTGGAATGGCTGCTATGCGATTTTGATTGTTTTTTCTGTCTGATTTTGCAGATATTGGATGGGTCGATTTTGATTGTCGGCTTTGCAGAGTGCTTGAGTTAATTTGTTTGATTGTTTTTTTTTTTTTTTTTTTTGAATTTGAATATTCAATTTGATTTTGTTTGATTGTTGGATATGGTTGATTTTGATTATTTTGATTTTTGAATTTATTTTGGTTTAAATTCAGTTTGATTTTTTTTTTTTTTTGTGAATTTAGCTAAAGTAAATTTGCAAGGAGCTTGAAATTGGAAAATGAAAATTTATGTTTTGAAGGTTGTGAGATAATAGTATAAAATGAAAATAAAGGGTATAATAAATTTTTTATATCAATTTAATAAAAAATATAATAGAGGTAGAATATATAAATATTTTAGTATAATTTTAAAAATGAAAGATTAAATAGCATAATAGGTCAAACCTAAAGAGTTAACATATTTAACTCTTGAAAAATAAATGTTTGAAAATGATGAGTAATTGTACAAATTGTATCATAAATTTGTGTTCGTATTGTTTCTTGAACTCAATATTAAAACATTTTATTTCATTTAATGTTACATGTGCGATTTGCAAATATTAATTTGTATATGTATGCACATGTAGTTTGAATTGTGCATACATTAGTATTAGTATTGATTTATCTATACATTAATTTATAAACATTTAAAAAGCAGTTTGATACATATAAAAAATCACTCAAATACATAAAAATATAAATTAAAATTCGCATAATTAAAATAATAGGTAAGAAAAATATATATCAATAAAAAATTTTAGAAATTGTTACATTATTGTTATAGTACTATTTTTAACACCAATATATTTTTCATTAATTTATTTATAAATTTTAATATACATACAATTTAACAATAATGTACATGTGATTTAATGTCAATGTACATACAATTAAAAAATAATATAGTTCAAAACTAATAAATCAGTATATACATGCAAAAATAATGCATATTAACAAAATTTTTTAAAATTTGTTAAATTGTTACTACAGTACCAATTTAAAATAATGTACCTTTCATTAATTTATTTTTATAGATTTCAATATATATTTAGTTCAACACCAATATATATGAAATTAATGATTAATTTACATATAGTTTAAAACTAATATATATGTCATTAAGGATCAATATTCATATAATTACAAACCAATATACATGCAATTCAATATAAATGTATATATATTTTAATATCAATGTGCATATATTTCAATACTAATGCATATTTAAATCTAAGCTGTACAAAAATCTAATTTCAATCAAGATGCTAAAATATCAATTTCAGTATATTTACAGTTCATATTTAATGTAACAAAATTTCATTTTTTAAATGTATATGGAATTAAAGATCAATGTGCATATAGTTTAAAACTAATGTAATTGTAGTTAAATGTACATGTATTTCAATACTAATATACATATGAATCTAAGCTACACAAATCTAATTTCAGTCAATGTGCTAAAATATTAATTTCAGTGTATTTACAATTTAGATTTAATGTAATAGAGTTTTCATTTTTTTAGCGTACAAATATTCTGTTAAAAAAAAATGACGCATATGATATTTAAATGAAACTGTGATGTTGTACTAGATTCATATCGTAAAATGAACCTAAGTACATAACATAACAATGCGAGTAATTACACTGTGAAATGGATATGGGCTTAGGCTGCTTTCCATAGGCCCATAGCATTAGCATGGGCTTCGGCCAACCCGAAGCGCAACACAAAGGAGGGAAGAGGCACGTGCACGTCAGCCAAATTGGCGCCAGAACTTCCCGCCAAACCTCAACGATTGGGGATTAGTTGCTGATCCCCATAGAGGTTAGGATACAGAAATAGAGTGTGGTTCTGCCCTAACCAAGAGTTGAAAAAGAAATGGCTTCTGGAAATCCGCCATCTACACCTGATTCACCCACCTCTGCTGGCTTCAATACAGATCAGCTCCCCCACAACACCAGCCGGACCTCCGAGAATTACACCGACGACGATGAGGCGGCCGTGGATCCTGGAATCATCCGAGATGAGCCCGAAGAAGTCGAAGAAGAGGAGGAAGGAGAGGACCTATTCAACGATAATTTCATGGAGTGACTACTAATGCTACTGTTATCATTATTTACTTGATCGCTATCCCTTTGCTTGAACATTTACATATTCATGAAATTGAAACATTTGGCAGTGACTATCGGAGGATGGATGAGCATGACCAGTACGAATCAGTTGGGTTGGATGACTCCCTTGAGGACGAGAGGGATTTGGATCAGATAATGCAGGATCGCAGGGCTGCTGAGACTGTGCTCGATGCCCGCGATGCCCGCCTTGCCCCCTCCAACCGCAAGCTTCCTCAACTCCTCCATGACCATGGTACTACAATTCCCTCCATAATTTTTTTTTTAGAAATCCCTAATTTGTTAATTTGCGCATTTGAAGTTTGTTTCAAATAATTTCAATGCCGTTTTTCCTTAATGCATTGTAACCTTATGTATATCCCCCAATTAGTTTTGCATCTCCTGTTTGTTCCGTCACGGACTGTTTTTTAAATTTTGTTTAAGTCCACAGTATCTGTTCTATTATTCTAGCACTGCAAGATCTCATAAATTGGCTGCTTTTCAGTATTGGAACAAACATGCTACTGCATACTCTAAAATATAGATTATGTGCATATCGTGTTTACGTGCAGCTATTTTATTCAAATTTGAGATTTGACAATGAGATTGCACAACCTTGGTCACTGAAATTCGACATTATCGTTTGTAAGGCAAAATTACTTTGAACAACTGTATTTAGAGGGTCAGTTTGTTGGGATTTTTGGTTGCAGATACTGATGACGATAGCTATAGGCCTTCAAAGAGATCTAGGGCTGATTTCAGGCCTCCATCTTCTCAAAGAAGCTATGATGATACTGATGGTATGCAAAGCTCACCTGGAAGATCACAGCGCTCGCATTCAAGGGATGATGTGCCCTTGACTGATCAAACTGATGATTACCCTTATGAGGTCACCAATTCGCATCACTTTAACCTTTTCTTTCTTTTTCTTCCATTGGTTAAATAAAGCATTTACATTTGTTCATGATGAATTAAGTTGTTAGAATTCAATCTTTTTAACAAAAGTATTTGTGCACAGGATGAAGATGGTGATGAAGGTGAGTTTGAGATGTATCGAGTCCAAGGAATGCTCAGAGAATGGGTTATGAGAGATGAAGTGCGTCGTTTTATTGCCAAGAAGTTTAAGGAATTCTTGCTTACGTACATGCATCCAAAGAATGGACATGGAGATTTTGAATATGTACGACTGATAAATGAGATGGTGTCAGGTGATGCTTCTGTCCGCGCTCAACATTCCCACTTTCATTACCAAGCCCTTGACCTGTATTATTCTTTGGACTTATCCAAGATTGCATTTGCAGCTAATAAGTGTAGCTTGGAGATTGATTACAAGCAGTTTATCTATGTCCATCCAAACATTGCCATCTGGCTTGCTGATGCTCCTCAATCTGTCCTAGAAGTCATGGAAGAAGTTGCCAGAAAAATTGTTTTCGATTTACATCCAAACTACAAAAATATCCATCAGAAGATCTATGTCCGTGTCACCAACTTACCAGTTTACGATCAGATACGGAACATTAGGTAGCGTTGATTGTGTCTATTGAATTATTTATGGATGTAATAGAGTTCTCTTTTTCCCAAGATTTAAACCTTGCGCCCTTGTGTTGTGTTTTTCAGGCAGATCCATTTGAACACCATGATTCGTATTGGGGGAGTTGTGACTAGACGTTCTGGGGTATTCCCACAATTGCAGCAGGTAAAATATGATTGCAACAAGTGCGGGGCAATCTTAGGACCATTCTTTCAGAATTCATATTCAGAAGTCAAGGTTGGTTCTTGCCCTGAATGCCAATCAAAAGGACCATTCACTGTTAATATCGAGCAGGTAAATTATCTCATATCTTTTCATGTAATCCTCTTCCTTTGGCTCTTGTGTTAGGCTCAGTTGACTTATTTTTTTTCACCAGACTACCCTGTATATTTGGAAATGTGAAATGAAATTTTAATTTGTTTTCTTTTAGAGTATTTTTGCCGCTGAATAGATTTTAACAAGAAAAGCTTTAACTCAAACACATATCCTCCCATGTCTTATTGATGCAGACAATTTACAGAAATTACCAGAAACTTACACTCCAGGAAAGCCCAGGAATTGTGCCCGCTGGCCGGCTTCCAAGATATAAGGAAGTGATACTGTTGAATGATTTGATTGATTGTGCCCGCCCTGGAGAAGAGATTGTAGAGTCCTTTTCTTTGATTTGCTTGTTTTTGTTTATTTGTTCTATTGAGGATCACTTCCTCATGTCCTGTGTTATTTTTTGTTGTGATTGATTTCAGGAGGTCACTGGCATATACACAAATAACTTTGACTTGTCTTTAAACACAAAGAATGGATTTCCTGTCTTTGCCACTGTCATTGAAGCAAACTATGTAACGAAGAAGCAGGACCTCTTTTCTGCTTACAAACTTACGCAGGAGGACAAAGAAGAAATTGAAAAGCTAGCTAAAGACCCAAGAGTAGGAGAAATGGTTTGTTACTTGTGATATGCCTGTGCTGATCATGTTTCTGTTATATCATCACAAAATCCTTACTTTTGAACATTTTTGTCAATTACAAATTCTTAGATTATCAAGTCGATTGCCCCATCAATTTATGGCCATGAAGACATAAAAACTGCAATAGCTCTTGCAATGTTTGGAGGTCAGGAGAAGAATGTTGAAGGGAAGCATCGACTTAGAGGGGACATCAATGTGCTTCTCCTAGGTGATCCAGGGACTGCAAAATCTCAATTTTTGAAGTAAGATCTATCCCGAGCAACTCTAAACTTATTCAATTTATACTCTAACAGTAGTGCAGCACTTAATCTAGGATTTCTTTTCAAGGTATGTTGAAAAGACTGGGCAAAGGGCTGTGTACACTACTGGTAAAGGAGCTTCAGCTGTAGGTCTCACAGCAGCAGTGCACAAGGACCCTGTGACAAGAGAATGGACCCTAGAAGGAGGGGCCCTTGTTTTAGCAGATAAAGGTATCTGTCTCATTGATGAGTTTGACAAGATGAATGATCAGGACAGGTAAGGAAAGGTTTTCTTATTTTTTGATAATCTAATTATTACCATTATTATTGCTACTACTATTACTACTATTATATGAGGAATTAAGTTTTTTACCAATAAATAGGGTGAGCATTCATGAAGCAATGGAGCAGCAGAGTATTAGCATTTCAAAGGCTGGGATTGTTACCTCTCTTCAGGCTCGCTGCTCTGTCATTGCTGCTGCTAATCCTATTGGAGGAAGGTATGCATTATGCAACTATATAAACAAAGCTTTATGTAACTGGCTCTTTATCAATGAAACTTCCACGTTTTGACATCCTGATAAATGCATCAAATATTAGAATCCTGATTTTAATGAAATGCTTTGCCCATTCCTAGGTATGATTCCTCAAAAACATTCACACAAAATGTTGAGCTAACTGATCCCATCATTTCTCGTTTTGACATCCTCTGTGTTGTTAAGGTGAATCTTCTGGAAACTCAGTCAATCTTTGTTTGCATGACCATTAGTTGATACTAACATAGAAGAATTGATTATGAATTGCAGGATGTGGTTGACCCTGTTTCAGATGAGATGCTTGCAAAGTTTGTTGTTGATAGCCATTTCAAGTCACAACCAAAGGGGTCTAACATCGATGATCAGCCCTTAAGTGAGTCACAGGAAGATGTGCAAGCATCTGCCAGGCCTGCTGATCCTGAGGTCCCTTGCTCTAGATCCTAATAGTCTTTCATTTAGTGGCTTCTAATATCTTTAGGTGTTTAATTATGTTTATTTTTTCCATCTTTCAGATTCTTCCTCAAGATTTGCTGAAGAAATATGTAACTTATGCAAAGTTGAATGTATTCCCAAGGCTGCATGATTCTGATATGGAAAAACTGACACAGGTTTATGCTGAACTGCGGAGAGAATCTTCAGTAAGATCTGTTATTTTTTGTTCAGTGAATGGCATTATGGGCTATGCTTTAGACTGATGATCTCATCATATGACTATTTTATTGTGCCTGTGCAGCATGGACAAGGAGTCCCTATAGCAGTGAGGCATATAGAGTCAATGATACGGATGTCTGAAGCACATGCTCGAATGCACCTTAGACAGCATGTTACAGAAGAAGATGTGGACATGGCAATACGTGTTCTACTAAATTCCTTCATTTCAACTCAAAAATACGGGGTCCAAAGAGCTCTCCAAAAGGTATATTAAGAAATTTTACTAATTATACCCTCTATTGAGTTGTCTGCTCATCAACATAATGCCTCTATCTGGTAACAGCTATAAAAATCTGTAGTTGTCATATAAGAGGAACAATAAAATGTTGAAAAGTGGCCAACATCAGATTGAAATGATAGTGCATGTTGTCAAACTGTCACATGTAGCATGTCTTTGGTTCTATGATTTTTATCATTGACATTGTCCTCAGTCAAACTTGCTCAAATGCACATATAGCAGTACACCTAAGAATGCTGCATGGAATTGTAATTGCTTTGTGAGTCTGGTTAAGTCAGTCCAGCAGTTTTTTTTTTTTTTTCACTGTATGTAGCCACTAACATATAACAGAAAAGTATCATCACATTACCAACTGTAGAATAGCTAGTCTATACTTGATCATGATGCCAAACCATTTTCATGCACTCTTGTCTAAACTTGTGCATGCCCTGATTCAACAGTAGGGTTCCTTTCTGAAATTTGATTTAATATATTATTGTAGAGTTTCAGAAAGTATATCACCTACAAGATGGATTACAATAGAATGCTTCTCAATCTTCTGCAAGAGCTTGTAAACAGAGCTCTGCGCTTTGAAGAAATTATGTCTGGTTCTATTTCAGGGCTTACCCATATTGATGTGAAAGTTGAGGACTTGCAGACCATGGTAATGCAAACCTATTTTTTTTGTTCACTTGTTTTCTTAGGAAGGGAAATATGCAAGGCATGGATTAATATTGACTTTTGTGCAGGCGGAAGAACGCGGAATCAGTGATTTAAACCCTTTCTTTTCAAGTACTGATTTTTCTGCTGCAAATTTTGTGTTGGATAATGGACAGAAAGTGATCAAGCATCGTCTTCCAAGACACTAAAATTATCGTATACACATTAAGTCAAACTCTAAATTCGATTAGTTTGCTGTACCAGGTTTGTGAGACAGATTTGGTCGATAGGATCCTGAATGTCATCAATTTTTATATTAAAACAATGATATTCAATTTTCCTTCAACAATTTTTAAAGTAGTCCAGACTGATGAAAAGTTACTATGAGTTTAGCTATCTCGTATAGATTCTGAATTATCTTTCTAATTGAGTTAGGTAAGTGTTAGGAATGGATTCCATCCTCAATTTTTTTAGTCAAGCTCAAGAGATGGAGTTGCTATATTTAATTGCACATAGCTTGTGTGCGCGTGTTCTGGCGAAAATGAGTTAATGTGACTGCAATTTGGACTAATCAAAATCTAAATTATCTAATGCAAAAATATCTATTTTCTTTAATAAAATATCGATCATCTTCCAGGTGTAGATAACTTTAATTATGTTTTTTTGATATCCATTATTTATTATTTTTTTTTAAAGTAATGTGAGTTACTGTGGCGTGTGGTTATGATAATTATGTATTTCACACAATACTGCAGTAGGCATGAACATTGTCTCCACTGAAAAGATGAATGGTATTATCATCAACGGCGGCGTAGGCTTGGTCTGGAAAGTATCCATGACCTTGTTCATTGAAGCCATGCCTATTGTAGTTATAGGAGGTTGTGTAGGTGCCTTCGTCCAGGTACTGCAAAGCATAAGGATAATATTCACTGTCATATGGGAATGGCCAAAACTCAGCCTTTCTTCCTGTTCTCCTTGCAACCTTGACGAGCTTTCTTTGGTCCGCATACCCTGTTACGGTAACCTTCTACTTATCCAAGTTTATTTCTAAGCGATCGACACCTGCGAGGTGCAAAATTAACTTGGATCAGAGATTAAAATATGTCATCATTGTTGTGGTTGGGGATGGTGTTCATAATACAATGGTTAGTAGTTACCGTCCATTTTGGAGATTGCTCCTCTTATCCTCTTTTTTTTCCAGCCTTCGCAGTCCATATGAACCGAAAGCTCCATAATCTGTATATCCAATCCAATCAAATTGAAATACAGACGATTATTAATTCTATGTAGAAATATAAACAAATAGCTCACTTGCAGACATGGCATTTGACGGTTTTGAACTCCCAGATCACCATCCAAACATGGTGATAATGCTAATTGCCCGAGAAGCTCAACATTTCCTTACATTTCTTCCTGGCTGGTTCCGCATTTGTATCTCTTTTTCACAAAAAGCCACTTGGTTTTCTTGGTCAGGTGGCTTGTGTCACAAGTTTCTTAAGTGGACAAGTTAATGTTAGAGTTTTTCTTCTTTTTTTTTTAATAAGTTTTCTTGGAATTTTTCTTGGCTAATGTTTTGTCAAACAATAGCAACACGTAGATTTTGTAATACATATATATAATGTCTCAGGATACAGCAAAGTTTGCAACTATTTATTTGGGTATGTTTTAAATTTTGTCCAATTTATTAATTAATATGGAATAGAAAATAATGATTTTATGTATATATATATATATATATAAAGAGCATATGACTGAAATATCATTTCTACTATGCTGAAATTATATGAAGAGAACATAATTTGGTGAAAGAATACTGACGTGGGCAAGATGGATGTTGAAATTGGGGTTTGTTGGAATATGTTCTTTGATTAATTGATTCTTCCTCTTCTTATTTTGGTTTAAAATCCTCGTTTCAATAGCGAATCTGTTAGAAGTCGAGTATAGGAACGGAAAGGGTAATAGTATTATCTTGTGAAATATTGAGATTGAGAGAAAATAAATGATACTATCTAAGTAAATATAGGTTAAGCTCAATCACACATAAAACTCAACTCGATCTCCAATCTTTGCAATGGGTTAGGTAGCTCGGCTCACTATGGCTTCATAAGATTATAAGCTAGTACAGTTCGGTCCATTCAATTGCAATTAATCTGTAGCTTATTTTGAATAATTCTCACAAAAAAATAATCATTAAATCAAAAGAATTCAAATCTTAATCTAATAAGAAAATAAATATTTATAGCCACTATATAAGGAGCATTACAAGATATCTCTTGAATATTGCATCCACCCTCTTTCTCTTTTTCTACTACATTACTAATAGAATTGAGTTTCGTGTGTAATTGGGTTTAATCCATATTTACTTGTTAGTATCAGAGATGATGGACAAATTCTCTGGTGGTCCATTATACTATACCATTTTCTTCTTCCCTGCAGGACCACCACTCATGGATGAAAGCAAGTGTAAACTTTGATTTGAAACTTCTTAAAATTTTTCTATATGCTTCAGTTAGCGATGAATGGATTCATGTGCAGGTTGTGTGTTCTGAAGAATATTATAGTAGGAAAGGAAAGAAGGCATATATTGCAGTCCAATGTTGTTTCTCGAAAACAACAAATTGCTGCAGCTTTTGCTAACGTGTTGGCTTCAGTTCACTAAAATCCCTCGTCCGCTCGGCATATACGCCCTTGTGCCTCTTATTTTACGCTAGCCTGTGATTTTTTTTTTGTTTAACCTCATGTTTTAGTTACTTGATTCACTTGCTCATGTCTTTTATGAACTAAACAAAAAAGACACTCAAATTATTTTGATGCCACTAATTTAAAATTTAATAATTTGAATCAAAACTTCAATACTAATAAAGTGTTCTAAAAAAATTCTTTATTTATCTATTTGATTCAATTATTGAAATCAACACTTATTTTTTGTATTATTTATCATTTCAATAGATTTAAAAATATTCTTTATTTCCAGAAATTCTTCTCTTGATTGAGTTTATTATTATGAAGATGGTCAATTATTTAATAAAAAATAATTTATACAATACACTTTGAATATAAATTTATAAACATTATTTAATTTTAAAAAAAGTACACACATGATGTATAAATAATTAGCTCAAAATCTCACATCATCAACTCAATATTTATTGCCCTCAAAACAAAAAAAAATCAATATTTATTATAATTTCTCCTTTACCTCATATATATGTGCACTAACCATATATTACTGAATTTTTTGTCAATATAAG
Source organism: Omphalea diandra (assembly GCA_949677035.1). Classification (NCBI taxonomy): domain Eukaryota; kingdom Viridiplantae; phylum Streptophyta; class Magnoliopsida; order Malpighiales; family Euphorbiaceae; genus Omphalea; species Omphalea diandra. The sequence continues at coordinate 10,283 of CATIWR010021966.1, read as the reverse complement.
ATTCTTATATATATATATATATATATATATATATATATATATATAGAAAGGGAAATGTTAGAGTGAAGTGTGAAAAATAAGAATAAAAAAGCGAAAAGGAAAAGAATGGGATGGTAAAAATGTAAATTGACACCAGGCTTGCGGTGGTGAGTGCCAGGTTAACTGCTGCGTGGGCAGAAAGTGGAGAATAATTTGGTGGTAAGGTCTAGTTGTTAGGGATAAGTTATGAAAGGGAAGAGGCAGATCTCTCACCTTATTCTAGTACTACTGCTAGTGGTTGCGTTGCAAATCATCAGCGCTTCTGATTCTGATAACCATGTGGTACTTTTCTTTTATTACTCAAATCAATTCTCAATTTCTGTTCATTCCATTTCCATAGCATGATGATAATGATGTTTGTTTGGTTGTTAGATATTTTACGAGGCATTTGACGAAGCGTTAGAAGGTCGCTGGATTGTGTCTGAGAAAGATGACTATCAAGGTCTGTTCCTTTTTTTTTTTTTTTTTTTTTAAGATCATTCATTCTCTTTACTTATCGGCTATCTGATCAATAAGTTCTCTGTTATAGCTTATAATTCGTATTAGTATTACTCGCATTTCAATCTCATATATATAGTTCAAATAGGAGTCGTAAAAGTTAGCATCTCTCATCCGACCATTGAATTCATTCTTCTTGTAACTGTAACAAATGCATTCACTAAATTCCTTATTTTAAATTAAATTCTCTCATAACGCACCTCTGCTTCTTCTTTTCCTTTTCAATCTGTAAATCTATACCAGTGTCAATGTCCATTTTGTTTTAGGCGTATGGAAGCTCTCAAAAAGTGAGGGCCATGATGATTATGGACTCCTTGTCACCGAGGAGGCTAGAAAATATGCCATTGTCAAACAACTCCACAGCATATTGAATCTCGGGGATGGAACAATCATTCTGCAGTTTGAAGTGCGGCTGCAGAATGGCCTAGAATGTGGTGGTGCTTACTTAAAATATCTCCGGCCTCAACGCTCTGGATGGAAACCGCAGGGTTTTGATAATCAGTCTCCATACTCTATAATGTTCGGACCTGATAAGTGTGGCTCCACCAACAAGGTTCACTTCATCGTTAACCATAAGAACCCCAAGAGTGAAGAATATGTGGAGCACCATCTCAAGGACCCTCCTTCTGTGCCATCTGATAAGCTTTCCCATGTATATACTGCAATATTGAAACCAGATAATGAATTACACATTCTAATAGATGGAAAAGAGATGAAAGCAGCAAATTTCCTCTCAACTGAAGGTTTTGAACCACCTCTAATTCCACCCAAGACAATTCCTGATCCACGTGATAAGAAGCCAGAGGACTGGGACGACCGGGCAAAGATTCCTGATCCAGATGCAGTGAAGCCAGATGATTGGGATGAGGATGCTCCAATGGAAATTAAAGATGAGGATGCCGTGAAACCTGAAGGGTGGTTGGATGATGAGCCAGAGGAAATTGATGACCCTGATGCTTCAAAGCCTGAAGACTGGGATGATGAGGAGGATGGTGAGTGGGAACCGCCAAAAATTGACAACCCAAAGTGTGACTTGGCCCCTGGCTGTGGTGAGTGGAGGAGGCCAATGAAGAGGAATCCTGCTTACAAAGGAAAATGGCATGCTCCTTTAATTGACAACCCAAATTATAAGGGCATATGGCAACCTCAACAGATCCCAAACCCTGATTACTTTGAGCTTGAGAAACCAAATTTCGAGCCAATTGCTGCAATTGGTATCGAGATTTGGACAATGCAGGATGGCATCTTGTTTGACAATATTCTTATAGCTAGTGATGAGAATGTTGCAAGCACATATAGGGAAACGACATGGAAACTGAAGTTTGAAGTTGAGAAAGAAAAACAGAAAGCTATGGAAGAAGCTGGTGGAGGAGGTCTCTCTAGCTTCCAGGTAATAATATCGTTCCACTGTGCCTTCATTTTTCTCCTTGTTTTCTTTTTTGGTGATGGTATAAGTTACTTTCTGTAGCACTCATGTCTGTTCCCCCTCCCCCCGGGGCTATATCTTGCAGAATATGGTTTTTGATGTTCTCTACAAGATAGCAGACATTCCACTCTTAAGTGCATACAAGCCTAAGATCATTGTGAGTGAATAAATTTTTATTTATGCAAGTATTGCTCTTTCTCTACTGACGTTGACAGGAGAATTCATTACTATATTACATTTTTTCTTTTTGCAGGATCTTATTGAGCAAGCAGAACAAAAACCTAAAATAACCATGGGCATTCTTGTTTCCATTGCAGTTGTTATTGCGACAGTTTTCTTCAGAGGACTATTTGGTGGCAAAAAACCAGTGGTATGTGATTTGGACCTTAAAATGGCACGTCTTGAATGTCATTGTGTTTGATTCATACATAGAAATTCTTGTGATCTATCTAATTTGCAGGTTAATGCCACTGAAACAAGGAGTGATAGTGCTGAGATTTCAAACAATCAAGGAAGCAGTGGAGAGAAGGAAGATGCTGCTGCTCCCCCTCGCAGGAGGTCTACCAGAAGGGAAACTTGAGCTAGGCCAAAAAATACTTCTTGGTTATCTCTACAAAGTTTTGAACAACTGACGAGTGTTGTGACTGGATTGTTATTGGAATTTGTTGCTTTAGTTTTTGCTTGCTTTTGAGTATAAAGTTGTATAAATGTCGGTGAGCTGATCCTTTTTGTTTCAATCAATTATATACTTATAGTGCTTGCTTAATGGTATTTATTGTACTATATTTCCTTTTTGGCTTCTTTTTCCTCTTATTTTTATATTTAACTGGAAGACTTTATGCAGCCATGGTTGCAATGGTATACCGTGTCGTTACTTTTCCCTACCATTTAAAGTCGAATGTCATTGTGGATACATTTTCTTCATTTAAGATTCATCCAGGGCTCTTGCGCTGATTACTGTGGCAGTAAGGATGGTGGATCTTTGGAGTAGGATTTGTGTTGTGTACGCGTGTACGCTCAAGTCTTTGGTAGAGTTTAGAGGTTAAATAACTTGGTCGTAGTTGTTTGAAACGCGAGTTAGCCAATCTCACATGACAAGACAATTATCATGTTAATTTGTACATTTCCTAAGAAAATCGCTTAAATGTAGTGAACTAAGCCATGGAAGCAAGGAGTTGAAGAGATCGTACCGTTGATTTTTGTTTATTTGGCTAAAAAGCTCAAAAAGGCTCGAGTGATCAAGCATGGACTTCAACAGGGAAAAGAACTAGCCAAACTATCCTCGAAGCCTCAATTGTATTTTCCATGCAGCCGCTAGGGATTGAATGAGGCAACCTGCCAGGCTGCCATATTTACAAGAAAAGAAAATCACACATGATTGCATGTTAATCTTTTAACTCACACGGTTCGGGAGGGTTCTATCCATAACATCCAATTCATCCTCCGATGTCAGGCAAATTCCTCCTTCTGAAACATCACGAGCTTAGATGATGAAGAAATCGATCACCAAAGATCCCTGCAACAACAAATTCCAGTCTTAAAATGATGGACAAATTTTGAATCCTTTAGAAATAAGCTTTGCACAATCACGCATCTTCTACACACATGATGTTTTTTGGCGACACGAATTGTTGCCCCTGCCTGCGTACTAATGAGCCCAAAACCAAGCGCCAACATTTCACTGTAATCAATTTGAATGCACTCTCGCTCTTCTTCTGCTTCTTGGAGGCTAAATACGGAAACAGGGCCATGTGTTTCGACTTCCACTTTCTTCATTAAACACAGTAAACCCCCATATATTCTCTGATCTTGGATGGGATAAATCTCCTGTCCCAAATTGTGGAATTCTTGTTGGAATTTTTTGTGTAGGCTAATACTAATTATGAGTTTGTTTTAATTATTTATAAAACAGACTGAATAATATAGTTTATTAATTAATGAGTAAGCTCAATTGAAATAGTGATTAATTGAGTTATCGGTTTGTGACACTTTTAGTGGACCGATATAGAAGACGGTCAATATAGACATATTTTAATATGGACCTGTGATGGGTGAGTATGTTAAAATCTATTATAAATAGACTAAGTATTATCTTCTGCCTTCATAACCCTAAACCTAGTTGTTACGCTCATTGTAGTCGTCTTATGAGAAGGTAAATAAGAGGAAGACTTAACTCTTTTTTTCAACCCTTCTGACCTATTATCCCAGTGTTCAATTTTCAGTGATCATAATTATGACGTAGAACAATTTGGAATCCAATGCGCAAACAAGTAAACAATTTATTTCCGCTTAACTGTTAAATTGGTGTTCTGAATTTATGTACTAGATCCAAAACTTATTACATATGGTATCAGAGCTTAGATTGTACATGATTTATAACTCTAAATATTTTGTATTGTTAACAAAAAAAATTTTGGCCGGAGCTAGGGCATCCCACCATGGCCGATTGCCCCTTTGATATATTGAATCTGTCTCTATCATCATAAACTCTTTCGTTAGTTCGGACTGTTCGTGAGGTGAGCAACATATAATAGGTTGCGGGTTCGATCCGTGTTAGCAAAAATTTTTTTTTTTGGCAAATTTTTTTCTCTCTTTTTTTCCTCTCCATTCTGCAACAAACTCAAAACAAAAACCCTTTCTTTTGTTTTTGGTTCCAAACTGAATTCGCAAACGACCACAACCCATCTCCTCCTCTTCATAGTCAGCGAGCTCGAGCTTCGATCCTTGTCATAGACCCATTGGTGGCGCTCATATGCAGAACTGAAGCCTTTGTTTATGTCCCAATTCCGTTGGCAAAGAAAAAAAAAATGACCCTACAAATCTCTTGGTCCCTTCGGTGGTTTCAAACGAGAAATCAACACCACATACCAAAACGCCAATGTCGATACCTTTCTTTCTCTCAACGGCATGCTTTTCCTTCATCCTCAGCTTTGGATCCGAGACCCGAGCTTGGTTCCGATTCCGTTCTCAAACAGCAGCTATTGTTTCGATTAAATGATTCTTGATTTTGTATTAATTGTTGTTGTGATGATTGTTTTGTGATTGTATGGTTTGGTTGTTGATTGTTGCGCAACAAGTGAAGATCAGCGTTTTGTGAAGAAAGAAAAAAAAAATATTTTGAAACCAGGATACACGTCGTGGGTCTCGAACCCACGACCATGGGGCTCGTAAGGCTTGAACTTGGCCAACTGAACTAAGTGAAATTACTTGTTAATTTTTTATGCGGGCAAATATTTAGATAAGCAACTTATATTCATGTTCATCATGGTGTATTTTAATTTTATTTCAATAATTATATATATATATATATATATATTTAGGTGATTTATATATAATTAATTGTCAGTTTATTATTTAGTGATATTAATTTTGTAATAAAATTAAATAAATAAATAATAAATATTTATTTTGCACATATATGAGATAATACTCTTGTGTTTAAAATTAGGGTATATTGTGTTTAATACCTTGTATATATTTGAAATATATATTTGTGTTTAGTATGTATTTTAATTAGACTTTTATAAGTCTCTAATTAAAAATAATTTTATGGATTGACATGGGTATTACCACCAAAGTGGCACATCCATTGAAATTTATAGAGTTATTTTTAATTTTTGTGAAGAGATAATTCTGAATTAATGTATATAATAACATGTCCAAAGGGGATTATTTGATGCATTGATTTTGGGAGTGCTTGTTGAGATGAAACTATCTGTGCTTAGAGGTGCATTAGTCTAAAGAGTCTATCTGCCTAAAGGGGATAGATTTATCGAAACTAGTGTGATCTCAATTGTGTGCTTCATAACTAGAAATTCTAATGCATGTGCATATTCTGCCCAAAGGAGAATATGTAATGATGTTAGAATTTTCTAGATTGCGTAAATTATAAATTTATTTTTGTATACAGCCCAATTCTAATACATGTTTTTGTTTTGCTCAAACAATCGCCTTTAGTTTCAATAATAGTACTGCAACTGTTGAACTCCTAATGAGCACAACCTTTAAGAGGTGTAAAGACAACATTTTGTTTGTCTTGGGAATAAGCGAGATTGATTATGCCCTTTATGAAGATGAGTCTGCTAAACCCACCTGTGAGAGTAATATTGAAGAAAAAGAACTATATGCCAAATGGGAGAGATCGAATCGTCTCAGTCTTATGGTCATGAGGAAAACTATTTTTGAATACCTTAGGAGTAGTTTGTCCACTGATGTTATTGCCAAACTCTTTCTTGTTGTAGTAGAAGATAGATACTTTGTATCCGATAAGGCTGAGGCTAGGACCCTAATGAGTCAATTAACCAGTACGACATATAACCATAGTGGGAATGTGAGAGATTACATTCTAAATATGATTCACCTCCAAACCAAACTTAAGGGTCTTAAACTTGAGATTTCTGATGAATTTATTCACCAAGTTTTAAACACTTTGCCTCCTGAATTCAGCCAAATCAAGATTGCCTATAACACCCAAAATACTACCTAGACCATTAATGACCTTATAACCAAATGTGATGCTGAGGAAAAGAAAATCAGGAAAGAAAAGGGTGATGTTGCTATGCTATTGACACAACCTAGGGCTGATCCTAAAAAGGATAAAGGTAAGTTTAAACCTAATTATTATGCTCCTAAAAGGAATCAAAATTTTAAATGGCATAATAGGAGTCAGACCAAGAGAGGGGGAGACTTTGAAGTTGTCCACAAAAGTAAGTTGAAGTGTTTCTTTTATCATAAAAAAGATCATAAGAGAAAAGATTGTCATCAATTCACAGTTTAGATGAAGAAGAAAAAAGAAGAAGGTATTTCTTTGGCTTATGTTTGCTTTGAATCTTATATGGTTGATGTGCCACCAAATTTTGGTGGCTTGATAGTGGTGCAACTGTTCATGTTGCTATTACCTTGCAGGGGTTCATAAGCAAACGAGAGCCAAGTGAAAAGGAGTCTAAGCTTAGAGTTAAAAATAATTTGAAGATAAATGTTGAGCAAGTAGGAGTAGTAAGTTAATCTTATAATCTAGATTTTGTCTAGTTTTGGAGAACACCTTTTATGTTCCCTCTTTTAGGAGAAATTTGGTTTATGTTTCCGTTTTAGATAAAATTGGATATCATTTTGCTATTGGTAATGGAAGAGCCAATATGTTTTTAAATTTCAAATTGATCGGTGAATGTGTTTTGTTCGATAATTTATATAGATTATGTTTGGATGATGCTAGAGATTGTGAACCTTCTTATGAAACCAATATTGTGGCCAAACGATCCTTAATTAAAGAAAAATCTTTTTCATTATGGCATAAACGTTTAGGTCATATATCTAGAGAAAGAATTGAAAGACTAGTGAGAGGTGTGTTTGGATGATGTTATGCTAGAGATTGTGAACCTTCTTATGAAGCTAATATTGTGGCCAAATGATCCTTAATTAAAGAAAAATCTTTTTCATTGTGGCACAAACGTTTGGGTCATATATCTAGAGAAAGAATTGGAAGACTAGTGAAAGAAGACATTCTTCCTTCTCTTGATTTTGAGATCTAGATGTTTGTGTGGATTATATAAGGGGTAAATTGACAAAAAATAAAAAGAAAGGTACTAATAGAAGTTAAATTTTCTTGAGATTATCCATACTGATATTAGTGGACCTTATTCACCTACTATTTGTGACAATAAATATTTTATTACTTTCATTGATGATTTTTTTCATTATGGATATTTATACTTGATAAAGGAGAAATCAAATGCTATTGAGATGTTCAAAATTTTCAAAACTGAGGTTGAGAAACAATTGGGAAAAATCATTAAAATTGTGAGGTCTGATCGAGGGGGTGAATATTATGGCAAATATAATGGGACCGGTCAACATATGGGAGAGCTTGCCAAATATTTGTAAGAATGTGGAATAGTTGCTCAATATATCATGTATGGTAGTCCTGAACAAAATGGTGTCGCTGAAAGGCGCAAACGTACTTTGAAAGATATGATGAGGAGCATGATGAGTAGGTCTAACTTACCTGAATTCTTATGGGGAGAGACTATTAAAACTGTCATTTATATTTTGAACTGTGTCTCTAACAAATTTATACCTAAAACACCTTTTGAGTTGTGGATTGGTAGAAAACCTAGTTTGACCCATTTTCGTGTTTGGGGTTGTCATGCTGAGGTTAGAATATATAATCCAAATGAGAAAAAGACTGACCCAAGAACTAACCGTTGTTACTTTATTGGGTACCCAACCATTTCTAAAGGATACAAGTTCTATTGTCTTGTACGTGGCATAAGGATTGTAGAGTCTTTGACTACGAAATTTTTTTAGATGGATATTGCTGATCTAGAAATTTCTAAACCACCTATTCATGGTCTACAAAATGAAATTGCAACCATTCCTTTACCGTTATCACATGAAAGGATTATAAGGGTTCCTATTCAAGTAGGTGGTGATGGTAAGCACGCAATTGATCTTTCTCCTCCTATTGAGAATCTTCCAGAGCCTATTGTAGTTGAATCATTACCTGTTAGAAGGTCTGTTAGGACAAGAAGGTTAGCAATTTCAGATGATTATGAGGTTTATCTTGATAAAAGTGATTATAATATAGGTCATGTTATTGATCTTGTATCTTATGATGAGGCTGTTAATAGTGTTTGTTCTGAATTCTGGATTGATGTTATGAAAAATGAGATGGTATCAGTGAGTCATGACAGAGTTTGGGAACTAATGGAACTTCCTTCTAATAATAAACTCATAGGTTGCAAATGGGTATTCGAGACCAAGAAGGATTCTAAAGGAAAGATTGAGAAATTTAAAGTCAGATTGGTTGCTAAAGGGTTTACATAGCGTGAAGGTGTAATGAGACTTTTTCCCCTATTTTCTCTAAGGATTCCTTTAGAATAATTATGGTCTTGTTTGCTTATTTTGATTTAGAATTGCATTAAATGGATGTCAAGACGACATTCTTAAATGGTGATTTGGGTGTGAAAGTTTATATGGTGCAACCGGAGGGTTTTAAAGAAAGCGGTAAAGAACACTTAGTTTGTAAGTTGAAGAAATCTATTTATGGTCTCAAATAAGCTTCTCGTCAATGGTGTCTCAAATTTGATGAGATAGTTACTTTACTTTGTTTCACAGAGAACAAGATAGATTAATTCATTTACCATAAGATCAGTAAGAGTAAATTTATATTTCTTATTCTCTATATTGATGATATTTTGTTGGCTAGTAATGACATGAGCATGATTTGTAAAACTAAACAATTACTCTCTAGAACTTTTGATATGAAAGATCTTGGAAAGGCATCTTTTGTTTTGGGTATTGAGATTCATCGTGATCGGTCTCATCATTTGTTAGGTCTTTCTCAAAAGGCCTATATTGATTGTGTACTCAGTAGATTCAATATGCAATTTTGAAAAAGTGGTGATACTCCTGTGGTGAAAGAAGATAAATTCAGTAAGGAGCAGTGCCTAAAAGTGATATAGAGAAACAAATCATGAATAATATTTTTTATTCAAGTGCAGTTGACAGCTTGATGTAAGCCCAGGTGTGTACAAGACCAAATATTGCATACGTTATTGGTATTCTTGGTCAATATCTTTCTAATCCTGGATGAGATCATTGGGTAGCTGCTAAGAAGGTAATGAGATTCTTGCAAAAGACAAAAGATTATATGTTGGTTTATAGGCGTGTGAATGATCTTGAAGTAGTAAGGTATTCAGACTCTGATTTTGCAGGCTGTTAAGATGATATGAAATCCATTTTAGGTTATATTTTTATACTTGTTAGTGGTTCTGTTTCATGGAAAAGTGTTAAACAAACACTTACAGCTTCTTCTACTATGTAAGTTGAGTTTGTTGCTTATTATGGTGCTAGTACACAAGCTATATGGCTGCAAAATTTTATTTTTGGTTTGCTTGTGGTTGATTTTATTGCTAGGTCACTTCGAATCTATTGTGATAATAATGTTAATATGTTCTTCTCTAAGAACAATAAAAGTTTGAGTGGTTCTAAGTATATGGAGATTAAATATCTTGCAGCCAAAGACTTAGTAAAGAAAGGAGACATTGAGATTCAGTACGTTAGTACTGATTTGATGTTAGTTGATCCTCTAACCAAAGGACTCAGACCCATAATTTTCAAGAAACATGTTTGTGATATGGGTGTTGTGGAGTCTTTTGATGTGTTTGGTTAGTGAGAGTTTTGTGCTTGTAATTGAATGTCTAAGTTAAATAATTTTGCTACATTATTTATTTATATTTATTTATATGAATTGAATACTTTGTAGTTGTTTGTCATGTGTATGTGCACATTATATATATATATATATATATATATATATATA
>CATIWR010021965.1:0-12396 GCA_949677035.1 Omphalea diandra | reverse complement strand
ATATATATTTATATATATATATTATTGAAGCACATGTTACTTTTAACGATCAAATCATACCCAAAAAAATACTATTAAAGCATTTTACATATATGTAACCTTACCATATGGCTCTCACTAAAGGAACTATCAAACGAAATAATCAAAACAGAGAACTCTTATATTTTGTGGAACTAACAAGCAGAGTGTCATATCAAAGAAAAAAAAAGAAGAAGAGTTTTGATTTGGGTCGATCTGCATCTTTTCAAATAAAATCTTATACAATTGATTTGCTTGATTTATTTTCAGTTGTAAATAAAGAATCATATCAAAAGGAAATAAAAAGGATCTATTGGAAAAGCAAAGAAAAAGTAAAATGTGACAGAATCACAGGGCAAAAAAAATACAGCAAGATCAAGAAATACTAAGATCATGAAACCTAGCAGCCCATTTCAGAACTCACAAGATCAAGAAATAACAAAAAAAAACTGTCTTGATTTCAGTTATCGTTGCTGTTGAGAGCTTGCGAGAGAGCTGCTGTCGCAAGCTGTCATCTCAAGATTGTTGTCCGTTTGCTTTAATGCAAGGAGAAGGTAGAAAGGACCTGTTTAGGGGTTGATTTGGGTATTTTTGCTGGCGTGTGTGATATAAATCTGAAGCAAAGGAATTCATTTCCAAATAAGAAACACGTTTCTTAATTTTTGAACATTGCAGGAATAGACTTGAATGTTTTAGTGGGATTCCCTAAGGGAAACATTTTTGAAACATGGAAATACTTTTCTTCCAATGTTTAAGTGCTTCAAAGTGGTTAACTCAGTATTCTTAAGTAGAATCCTAAATAGAGGTTATGAACTTATGAGGGAAGGGTAGGTGATTGAAAATAATCATTAAGGGAAACCACTATCTTTGCTAAGCATTGGGAGCTAGAGTAGAAACATCCGGTATAGGTTAGCCCAATGTTGTCAAAAGCGCTTGCCTAGTGCGCTTAAGTGCACAGGCGAGGCGCTAACACTTTAGATACTTTTTGTTGCGCTTCATTTAAGAGGCGATCAATTTTGTGATTTGTTCTTTTTTTTTTTAAAGCTTAAACTTGGCAGGTTTTGTTTTTATTAGCTAATTGGGGCACCACTTACATAGGATAAAATAGTCTTTTAAACCCTAGGTATAGTAACTTTAGATAAAATATAGTCTTATATGGTTGCTTCTCTTTTTTATACTTTAGATAGAATATGATAGTGGCGTTTTGACTTGGGGAGCTGTGGTAAAAGTAACCGGAGTTGGAGAATCGACTAAGAACGCAACAAATCAAAACTGAGTCAATGAAATCAAGTGCAGGTTCAAAAGGTTAAACTTCACAACTTCAACTCAAAGATCTTGAGGCTGACTTGGATGATATGAGATTGATGTTGAAGGATATGTGTCTGGTTATGATAATCAAAGTGTTAAGGACTTAGGGAAGAGTCTAATAGTGATATTTAGTTTTATGTAATTAGCTTGAAGTATTAGATTTCTGACTAATTCCATAGATTTTTTTTTAATGTTATATGTTAGATTTTATTTTTCCATATGAAGTGACTTTTTACAAGTTTTAATTATCATTGGATTTATATTTGTTAACGATTTATATTTTTTAGTATATATATTTTTAATTATTTCTTTTTAGAATTTTGCGCCATGCTTTATTCAGGCAAGTGCCTTTTTTGCGCTTTGGACTTCAAGGTGATGGGAAGGCATATATCGCCTTGAGTACACCTTTTGCTTTTAACTACACTTGATTAGCCCTAAGGAGATCATTGTTGAAACCTTGAAGGAGAAACATTAATTTCTACTTTTGGCGTGGATGGCAAGGAAGGGGGTTGTGGGTGACTTTTATACAGAATGAATAGCTGATGTAGACAAAGGAAATGAGATTTGGGAGTCATTTTCATATAACTCTCATATAGGATTCTTATTTTTGTTGTTAATTTTGTAATTACGAAGGGTTTAGTATTAGATTTAGTATCATATAGGAGATTTTGTTGTGATTTATAAGTTGTTTTGCTTCTCCACTAAGTGTTGATTTAGATTATAACTCTCATATAGGATTCTTATTTTTGTTGTTAATTTTCTAATTAGGACGGGTTTAGTATTAGATTAGTATCATATAGGAGATTTTGTTGTGATTTAGAAGTTGTTTTGCTACTCCACTAAGTGTTGATTTAATTTTTTCCTAGTTGGGATTTCTATTCCTAAAAGTAGAATTACTTATAAATACTTAGGTAACTAGTAATTTGTTTATGTTATTGATAATGTAATTTTGAGTATTTGATTTGAAAAGTTTGCTTTTATATATATATATATATATATATATATATAATTAATAATATAATAATATAAATTATAGTATAAAATTAATAATATAATAAAATAACAAATATAATAATATAAATATAAAATATAATAATATAAGTTTTATATTTGGGTGATTAACAATCAAAGTCAAAATTGAGAGTGTTTTTTATTTTCCTCTTAGTGTTTTGATTCTTATGGTGCTACATCAATTTAGTATTAGAGCCTAGTTCAAACAAAATTAGAGATGACAATGAGGTGGGGGTATACTCCCCGCTCCCATATTGTGGGCAAAAAAGGGTGGGATTTCGCACCTTGTCAAATCAAAATTGAGAGTGTTTTTTATTTTTTTTCCAAAATTAAAAAGTAAAGCAAGGTCCTCGACCACGGAAGGGATGTTTCCTCCAGTTAGCATTTGTAAGTTCAACAAAAACTCAAAATGATCAAGTACCAGCAGGCATATATGCAACATTATTTCCATGTAATGTAGTCCTACCTATCAAAAGTAGAAAGAAATCTTGAACCATTCCTACCAAAGGAGAAAGTTGCATAGGATAAACGTGGTAATATGTTGATTTTTTTTTTTTTAATTTCTAATGAGTAAGGGAGACATTGAAGTTGTCGTAAACACTTTTTTAAACTTTTTCTCTCCCCTTTATCATCATCTGATATTTACATATGCATAGAGCTTATAGATTGTTCTAGAGTACAAATATTCAAAACATTGAAACAAATTTTTTTCTAGATATTTGGAAACTTAATCTCCACCACACAATATAAAATTCTCTAGATTTAGCTAAAATAAGAAAGCAAAATATCAGCAACCTAGTGTCATATTCCAACACTCCTTGATGCTTACATTGCAAACCATCTTCATTCATTTCTTCTTTTTTGTCAGGTTTGAACTTTCATTTTGCTGCACTTGAATCTCCACCTCGTCTCCACCTTGGAATCCATGAAACTCCTCATTGAAAGAGACTTTTTCATATTCTTCATCTGCAATACATGGAGAAAAACATAAACTTTCAACAACACTAAATTTCAGCAGCGTTTGGACATGCTAGGTCCTTCAAACAACAACATTTCAGTTTATGGACTTGATGGTCCCTTCAAAGATGAAATTTCTGCAGTTTTTGGACATGCCGGTCCCTTACAATTTTGCAGTTTTTGGACATCCTTAGGTCCTTTCAAATTCTGCAGTTTATGGACTTGCTTAGGTCCCTTAGAAGATGAGATTTCTGCAGTTTTTGGACATGTCGGTCCCTTCAAATTTTTATTTTTTAAATCCTTCAAGTGCACCATCTGTTGTCACTTGAATTTTTTTTTAATTCTCCAAATGCTAGACTTGTCTTTCTCCAAGCTCTCTAAAATTTTCTAAAATGATTCAGCCTTTAAACAAAAGGTGGAGGAAGAGGCGCACAAGAATTTGGTGGATGAAGTGGTGGAAACCAACTTTAAGACAAAAACAGGGTTCATAAACCAGAAACAAGAAACAAAGCATAAGAACATAGACTGAAATAAGAGCTAAAAAGAATAAAAAAACATAACACTGAAACAAGAGCTTGAAACAAGAACAGAAAACACGAGCAAAAACGCTAAAGAGATCTTGATGAAACCGAGATAAAGACTGAAACGAGGATTAACCAAACAAAAACAATAAACAGAGCAGAAACCAAACACAAGGACAAATGAAAAATGAAATTTATTTTGGAATAAAACTTTCCTCTTTCTTCTTCTTCTTCATGTTGAAAGAAGATAGACCCTTAAGAATAATGCTCTGATACCACTATTGGTTTTTTTTTGATTTCTAAAGAGTGAGGGAAACGGTGATTAACAATCAAAGTCAAAATTGAGAGTGTTTTTTATTTTCCTCTTAGTGTTTTGATTCTTATGGTGCTACATCAATTTAGTATTAGAGCCTAGTTCAAACAAATTAGAGATGACAATGAGGTGGGGGGGTTATACTCCCCACTCCCATCTCGTAGGCAAAAAAGGGTGGGATTCCCCGCTTTGTCTGGGCAGATCACTGCAAAGAATCAGGATTCTTTGTCCTGTTGCAATTCCTAACTAAGATTTCTTAAGCTTTGTCTTATTTTGTGATTGTTCGCTTTTCGCCTTTCCTCCCCACTCTATACATTTGTAGCTTTGTTGGATTTTCTCAATTCCCTTATTGTGTGACTGTTCAATAGCTTCCATTGTTGATTCTTCGGCACTATAAAACTCGGGGTCAACTCTTCTCCAAGGGATACAAACATGGAAAAGAAGATTCATGAATTATTTTAATCTTAATTTTGGAATTCATAATTTTTCTATGAATTTTCTAATTAGGAATATTTGGGTTTAGTATTGTTTAGGAGTTTTTTTATCTACTACTACATAAAAAAAATACATAGGTGTTACTATTCATCAGTGCTATTCTTGTAATGCCCCTTACACCGTTATCAAACATACATGATTACTTCTTTTTGAATGAAAGAAGACAAATTTTTTGAATATAGGATTATATCTCTTTCCTTGTGTTGTTTTGCACATACAAATAATGATTTTAACCAAATTACAAGTCAGCCATTATTTTGTTTACTACCTATTATGCTTTATTATTACTTCATTTATAAACAAAAGGTCAAGTTTTTAAGTAGAAAATTACGTTTTTTTTTTTTTATTTCACACCTATAAATATTTATTTAGTTAAGTTGCAATTTTTTTATCTATACACATAAAAAGCAGAGGAAATGAATTTTTTACCGTGCACAAGTGCTACTTTTATACTTTCAACAATATCCCTTAAAAAGTTATATTATATCCAAATTTACGTAAAACAAGACAATTAAAGAAATACTAAAATAGTATTTTTATCTTTGCATTATTTTACATGAATAACCTCATGTTTAAACTAAATTATAAATTTATCGTTATTTTGTTTACATTAGAACCTTAATTGATATAATTAATTTATTAAATACTATTACATATTTGTTGTTACCATTGACTAGGTTAAAAGTTTTTTTTTTTTTTTCATTGATTTGTAGTAAACTTGATAAAGTCTAATTGCACTAATAATTAGAATTTACATTATTGAAAGTTTCTATGGAGCTTTGCAAAAAATATGTTGAATCTACATCTTCCTTAAGACTAATATTTTAAATATTTGTAATATTTATTAAGCATGAATGATTTTCGACATATTTAGACACAATCAACATAAAATGATAAAAATCATTTAGTATTGTAAATCCTAGAAATTAGAAATTTGATATTTAGGATGTAGTAATTATTTTATCAAAACTATGAAAATTGTGAATTTCAAGATTGTTTTAATGGAAAATATAAATTGATTTTCTCTCTAATTTTTAAATATTTTTTTATTGATTTTAATTTTTAATAAATGGTCATTGAAAATAATTAAGTAATTTACATTTTTACTATAATTGAATTGATAATGTTTTATTATAAAATATTATTTTCTATTTTGAATTATCATATTTAAGAAATTAATTATATTAATTATTAAATTATGATCACATCTTTTAATTATTTTATTCTACATCATTTATAAATATGTTATAAAAATTTTAAAAACATTCTAAAGTTGGACACCATGTGTAAAGCACACGGTCGTCCAACTAATTATGATTTAAAATTGTTTTACTATTATATCAGTATATTAATAGAATTTTTCCTAGGTGGGATTTCTAATTCTAAAAGGATTAGGATTTCTTAAAGCTCTATAAATATCTAAGTCACTAGTTATTATCTTGTGTTATTGATAATAGAAATTTGAGTGTTTGATTTGAAAAAGGTTTGAAGCCTACATCATTTTTGTATTTGAATTGGTTAACAATTAAAATCAAATTTGAGAGTGTACTTGATTTTCCTTTGTGTTTTTATTCTTGGTACTACATCAATAGCAAGTCGTAGTCATTGAGTCTTTTGAAGCAATCAAAGATCTCACTGAAGTAGATAGGCTAATTATTAGATTTTACACGCTAAGAGGAAGAATTTTTGAAAATCTGGTTAAGTATTTGTACAACTTAAGTTGAAAATGATATTTTCTCAAGTTTATATACTTGGATGCTATTTCTGTGGCATTTTCAAACTGAATGATAATTTGTTGTTAACTTTGTTTAAAGGGAAGCTGTAGTATGTACGAGTAAAATTTTGTTGATGTGTTTATGCAAAACAACAAAAACAATAACAATAATAATAATACGAAGAAAAAAACTACATTACTCAAAATGCATATAAGAAACTTTTGAAACTTTTCGCGGTTATGATAAATTAAGAGCGATACCTAGTAAGTAGTAAAGATTCTAGTGTGCTCTAGGGACATTGCTTGTGTACAGTAGAATAGCCATTTGATGTAAGAATGCTGCTGGATCAGATTCTCTGATTGGATTTATTTTCTTTTGGATGAGAAGTTATTGTTATCTCCATTTTGATTGGTGTATTTTCTTTTGGACAAGAAGCTATCATATTAGTTGGTTCTAAGACTTTCTTCTTCAGTGTACTTTCCTTTTTCTTTTTTTGGTGTTGTACTTTGTTTTGCAGGGTGAGGGTTGTTGAGAAAATTTTCCAGTTGCATTTAGAATTTATACAATGTGAAGGATTTTTTCCAGGGTCTGCAAACTTTGCTGATTTTGAACATAAGTTTAACTGAGATATAGATTGTGTTACATGAAAGTTTCTTAGTCGTTGAACTTTAGTACATAAGAATATGTTTGGCAGACCGTAACAGCCTAATGAAATATAGCATGTTGAAAACACAATTTCAGAATGAATATGTACTTTATTTTTTGGTCTGATGACAAAAACAATCCTTGAAGTATGGGTTGTGTATAACACATTGTGTCCCGTTATTTCAAATGTTATAATGTAATTATAATTTAATATTTAATATTAATATAATATAATTTTTAATAATTGTTTATTTAATATTTACTAATTATTATTTAATATTTTAATATTAAATATTAATATTTATTTAATTTTAATATTTAATATTCAATGTTAATATTTTAAATATTATTTTATTTTATTAATTAGAGTTTATATTATATTATATTTTTATTAATTTTAATTTATTTTATTAATTATACTTTATTTTATTTTATTTATAAATTACTTGAAAATATTTTAATTCTGTAATTTTTTGACTGGTTTTTTATTAATTACTAATTAGCTTGTTTCAATTGCCTCTACAGTAAATTTTCATTTGATATGTGACTTGCATGAAACGATTTAGAATTATGCAACAAAAGTTTGAGTGAAGTTAAAAATTTTTGGTTAAAATTTTCCTAATTGTTGTAATGATTTAAACAATGAGGTTTTCATGGACTAACCTGATCACAGTCTGCTATTCAGACTTTTTAACTGATTATAAATTGACATGAATGACTTTAAGTTAAAATTTAATATTTTGACTTTTCCATGAGATGGACAAAAATGAGAGGGGACTGTTAAACAAAGTCTGAATGATTGTATGTGGAGAGTGTTGTCTGTCTCCATTTAATTGCTGCCCTCCTGGTGCAAGTGGAAGATGGTTTTGGAGGAGGAAACACAATAATTAAACTTAGAACAGGTGATCAGCTGCAATAGATTGGCAATAACCAAGATTCAATTTATTTTAGTATCTTATTCTACCAAAATCTTTAATTTTTAGTGGAATATTGGCTACCAAACAATCTATTTCTGTTGGAATCATGAACATGTTAATGTTGAAAATGGTTTTCCATTTCTTAATCTGATTGTCTAATTTGAATATTTGTTCTTTTAGGCGCTTTTTTATTCAGCATTAATTTGTGCTAAGGAGATGCTTGCTCCCGAGGATGGATCAGCTGATCTTATCCGAGCTTTGAACAATCGTCTAGTTGCTCTGTCATTCCATATCAGAGAGTATTATTGGATTGATTTAAGAAAGCTAAACGAGATTTACCGTTATAAGACTGAAGAATACTCTTATGATGCAGTTAATAAGTTCAACATTTATCCAGATCAGATTTCTCCTTGGCTGGTTGAATGGATGCCCAACCAAGGTGGTTATCTAATTGGAAACTTGCAACCAGCTCACATGGATTTTAGATTCTTTTCTCTTGGAAACTTATGGTCTGTTGTAAGTGGTCTTGCAACAATTGATCAGTCACATGCCATATTAGATCTCATTGAAGCCAAGTGGACAGATTTGGTAGCAGATATGCCATTCAAGATATGTTATCCTGCTCTCGAAGGTCAGGAGTGGCAGATTATCACAGGCAGCGATCCTAAGAACACGTAAGATTGCTTCCTTAGTATGTTTGACCAATTCACATTTTCGTTTCTATTTTCACTGTGTAATGGTCTATTGTTCTCGATACAGGCCTTGGTCGTGTCACAATGGAGGGTCTTGGCCAACTCTCCTTTGGCAGGTTAGCATATGGCATAAATTTTTTTAGTCGGTGGATGTTTTATCATACTTTATTTTTTTTTTAATATTTGTTTCTTTACTTTGTTTTTGAGACTATAAGATGGTAGTCTTTCTAATTCATCAATATTGGTGTTTTATAAAGTAAGGTGTACTTAAAGAAAAAAAAACCATAGTTTAAAGTATCTTAAAGATGAAAGTAAATAAATGTTATTAGTAAAGATGCAGGCAAAGAAGCAATGCCATTTGAGTGTAAATTTTGAAGGGTGATTTCTTAGGATGTTTGTGTGCAGTTTTTCTTACCTGATAGTTATTCAATTCGATGCTCATCCCATTGGTTGTTGTATTATGCATTTCTTTATTCATGAATTGCCTTGGAATTTCGATTGATGGTTATGTATATAATTAGTCTGGTTAATCTTGGCCGATTGTTATGGTGTTGGTAGAAATTGTGATAAGTGCTAAAATATTTGATGCTGTTTTCAGCTGACAGTTGCATGCATAAAGATGGATAGACCAGAAATTGTTGTCAGAGCTGTTGAAGTTGCTGAAAGGCGCATATCTAGGGACAAGTGGCCTGAATATTATGACACCAAGAGAGGAAGATTCATAGGAAAACAAGCACGCTTATTCCAGACATGGTCCATTGCTGGATACCTTGTGGCAAAGCTCTTACTTGCAGACCCATCTGCCGCTAAGATGCTCATAACTGAAGAGGATGCTGAGCTTGTCAGTGCATTCTCTTGCATGATTAGTGCCAACCCAAGAAGAAAGCGTGGGCAGAAGAATTTGAAGCAGACATATATAGTATGAGCGTAGAAATCTGGGTAAATATTCTTAAAATTAGAGATCTAGTTACGTAGGTAATAAATTAGTGATTATACTAACTGTATGAAAATTGCATTCGTATTTCTTTTCATATATATATATTTCCTTTCAATTCATTGGGGTGGATAACTTGAAACTTCAAGACCACCGCATTCATGTAATTAACAAAATTCAAAAGTACACTAATATTGGATGATGAAATGTATGACAATTTTTTGGGAGAAATTGGATGACAAAAATCATATGTATTTGTTTTCAAGTTAATCGTATCTTCTATGTTCAGTGTTTTACTCAGTATCAGATTGTGATAAAGTGCAAGCTAAGGTAGTCTTTTATGTGCTCTAACTGCAATAGTAATCCATTTAATAAGTCGTTCAAATTCTATGTTTCCCAAGCAGTGATCAGTTGACATGTTTTTCTGGTGCAAGCCTTAGAAGCATGTGAAGGGATAGGTCTGGCAGAAGTCTTCACTAGTCTTCCTACTTGTAACTGAATAGTAGAAACTTTCCAACTGTGGCCCCGCATTCCTTCATATTGAGCTGAAGACTACTGTCATTGCGACTAGTGGAATTGTATTGTGAAAATGGATGACTGTCCTAGAAACCAATTTCTGGAGACAGCTAACGTAGAATAACTGTTGACTGGGCAAAAGTACTAATTCTCATAAAAATCTGAGAGTGCTTCATAAGTTCCAGTGAGATGGTAAATGATTCAAATTAGTATAGCTGGCTTTGACAGTATCCGCTGGGATTTTTAAAACCCAGTTGTTTAATACCTTCTAGATAGCTGCATTTCGATAGAGGACAAGCACTAAGAACAAAGTGTTTGATTTGTTCTGTGTCAACATGCTATGCTCTACTTCGTTTTCATGTGCGCATGGAATGTGTCAGCTAATGTTTTTCCTTCTTCTCTTTTAAGAGGCTTTGTCGACTTTGAGTTACACAATGAGGAATTGGTTTTACATTATCCAAGGTTTGGCAAATCATGACGTTGGAAAAGTTGGATTTTTTAACCTTTTCAACCACAATTTGGCAGAAGTAATAATTTTTTTTAAAGATTAGAAATGGGTCAGATGTAATTTCAAAATCAACTCTAAAAATACAATATCTAATGGAGCCCTAATAGATGAGTTCTGCTGCGCCTATGGTGATTGCGGTTTAGTCAGAGATTTATATTTGATATCAAATTGAAATTTTGGAGATTTTAAAAATAGAAAATTGGTATTGGTCTTAATTTTTAATTTAGTTTGAATTAGTTTGGTTTCTATAAATTTAGACAGTTCAATTTAGTTTTTCAATTATTTTGAGATGATTATGTTCAATTTGATACTGATTCAGATATTCTGTAATTTCAATTTATTAAAAATTACACTTTCCTTTTTAATATTTATCAAAATAAAATAAATTTTACATTTCTTAATTTTAATCATTTAAGAAATAAAATAAATAAGTGATAATTTAATAAATAATAACTCACATATAAATATTAAATTGAAGTTATTTTTAATATTTACTGTTAATTAATAATTAATAAACAATCTAACTATTATTTACTAAAAGTAGTAATTATTAGTAATATATATTAATTGATTTAGTTAACCAGTATAACTAATATATATATATATATATATATATATATCTCTCTCTCTCTCTCTCTCTCTCTCTCTCTAAGGTTTGTTTCTTTCTAGTTTCGAATTGTTACAATATGATTTGTTCAATTTTTAGTTTCGATAATATAAAATCTCCAATACATCCTAATAATAAAAAAAAAAAGATACGATTCATTTTAGATATTTTACTATTTATATTAAAAATTTTTAATTTTGATTCAATTTAATTCAAAAATCTCCAAATTCCATGACCGCTCCTAACTACACCATATGAAAGTGGGAATACCAAACAAGCGCAATAACCTAATTGGCCTAACACAGTTCTTAAGCATGTAGATGAATTCTTGCATTGCAGCTGCTGCAATTATTATTTCCAAATCATGGTTTTAAACTTCCTTATGAAGGTCAGGATGCTGGCGCCTTAAATGCTCTGAGGTCCTCATAAAAACAAACTTACAATATATATATATATATATGTCTCTCTCTGTTAGAAGCTCTTTTGTTATTAGTGTAGCAGTAAAGAGAAGTCCTTCATAGTTGCAAGCTCATTATATTGTCAACCACGTCCACAATTCGACTCGCTGAAGAACCCTGCTTCTGCTATCATAATTTTTCACCTTTGCTGAAGTAATGATAAGAACAGACATCGAATTGACTTCCCATAATGGGTTGAACTGTATCAACTCAATTTTAGTGAAAAATGTTTGGGATAACAATTTTTGTAATCTTAATCAGTTTATTATTTATTTATTTATTTTTACACAATGAAACTCTATAAAGGATAATCAGAGCTACTTTTGATCATGAGCTCAAGAAAATTTTACATGAGATTTATGATTGTTTTCAATAAATTTATGTTCTTTGCCATTGGGCCAATAATGACGATTTAGTGCCTGCTTTATTGTGGAGGACATTATGAATTCAAACTTTAACAGCCTCTTTTTTCTTAAATATTTTTTTTTAGGTGTCAAAAAAATTTATACTCTTTATGAGATCTAATTTTACAATTTTAAATGAGATTAAAGGCTAAATTGGACATATAAATTAAAATTAATTAAAAAGTTGTAGTTTATTTCTGTCTCATCATTGCTTGGCCAATATATGAGAAAGTGCCTCCTTACATGCATGCTCCTATTGTGTATGTTTGTGTCCGACTGTTATTATTTTTCTTTTATGGAGAGTACAAATTAGTGTCAAATTATATATATATATATATATATATATATATATATATATATATATATATATATATATA
>CATIWR010021960.1:0-11890 GCA_949677035.1 Omphalea diandra | reverse complement strand
GATGACTTGCTGACATGACATCGATCGGTAATTAAGCACAAAAATCTAACTAAATTACCTATGGAATTTTCTATTGGCTTTTCCATCAGTAAATCCATCGGTAATCTGTTGGTGAATTAAACTCGTATATTATAATTTTTTTAAAAATCCATTTGTATTCCGTCGGTATTTATTTTATTTTTTTTTATCTATCCATCAGTAATCTGTTGGTACCTGTTCAAGGATTTTTTAAATATTATAATATTTTATATTGTTTTATAATATTAATATTTATAATATTACTATTAATATTTTATAGTATTTATGATATTAATATCAATGATATTGATTTTATAAAAAATAAAAAAATTCAAATAATAAAAAAATATAACAAAAACACACACACACACACACAATATATATACATAAAAATGTCAATGTTTAATACAAATAAAACTATAAAACTAATTGGTTGTTGCATCCTCCAGATTCATGAAAAACTCATCAACAACGTTGGAGACATTAGGATCATATGCAGGAGGAGCATCAACTGTAGAAGCAAAAGCAGCAGCTGTAGTAGCAACAATTGTCGATGGCTGAGGAGAAAGCTAGGCGGGTGGCATAGGCATCTGCAGATAAGAGGGAAGAGGTATCTCGGTCTGCTAGAACATGACATGCAATAAATCTGCCATAGCTTGCATCAGTGAGTTGACAAAGTGGACGTGGGTTTGATAGGATGTGATCCTCTCATCTATTCACCTCTTGAACTCTCGCTGCAAGTCCTTGATAGAAGGCGATGGAGTTGAAGAAGAGCTGGCATAAGAGGTATAGCCATAAAAACGAGAGGCCTGATCATCCATGTTGTAGATCCAACCCTCCCTCACTGCCAGTAAGAAAACCTTGCGCTTGTCGACTTGACGAAACTTATTGGATCCTAGAGGTGGTTGTGACAGTTACGCATGATGTCCAAGAATACAATCATGCATTTCGTAAAGTATGAGATATATAAATTTTAATTAATAAAAAAATAAAAAATAAAATAAGTAAATTATAACTTACATTAATTGTCCTGGACCGTCCATCAACAAAGGTCTCTATGTCATATTGTTTCGTGTGAGTATACACAAAGACATATACAGGATCAACCTCCTGTCCCAACTATCAAGCGTGTTATCAAGGTAATAAAAAGAAGAAATTAAAATAAAAACTTTAAATGAATAAAAAATAATAATTCATAAATGTAAAACATTTTCTTACTAGCCATTTGGTGTGCTTAAAATGAGATATAGACCCCTGTGTGCCTAGATGGACTCAAGTTAGGACCTCCTTCCTCAGTCCATTTGTTTAGGCTGGCATGGCGAGACATTGCATGAGCATGTGAAGAACTCCATTGCTTCAAACCATAAAGTATATCCTTGTACTTCAAAGTATCCTTCTTAAAGAATGTTGTCTAGACCAAGACATCAATTGTTTGGTCCCACTAAAACTGATTCTGTATGAAAATTAAATAAAAAAATTAATAAATAAATCAAACTTATTTTGTAAATATTTAACTTAGAATTATAAATATTACTTACCTTGAACTCCTCCTAGTGGAAGGTCTTCATAAACTGTGGGACTTTCTTCCAAGTGTAGCCATCATGATGAATATTTTGCTTGAAGATCTTCTGGCATGCACGAGAGCCTCTATCCAACAGATACAAATTACATAAAATTGAAAATAGAAATTAGTTAATGTTACAATTAATAAGATAGAAAATAAATAAAAAATATAAAAAATAATTATTACATACCTTTTGTGTTGTAAATAATATGAGACGTAGCTCAGGCACAAAAATTGTATTCGCTTCATCCTGATTTGTTGGCATCGATGACATAGATGGAGCTAAACGAGGATCCTGAGTAAGGAATGGTGTTGAAGGAGGAGTCAACGTCAAGAGAAACCTAGGCATTGAAGCCTCTATGTTGGATGGTGGAAGTAGTGGCATAGGTGGCTTGTAATCACGAGTACGTCCTATACCCAACATACTGCCTCAGTATGGTGTACCTGAATCGCTAGGTATATGGTGTGTCATCTAAATGTACACATAAAATTATATATGTAACATAATATATACATAGCAAAATTTCTATTAAAATTTATGCATTAACATACTTAAAAATACACTGAAATTTTTTACTTACTCTAAATCATCGTGCTATATATCACATTTAGATATTATATATTTCGATAATTCAGATTCTGATTGTAGCTCCATTTCATCGTCAAACTGCATATCTTCATCTTCATCATTTAAATGAACATCGCACCCGGATCATTTCAAATTTTTAGTGGCTCATCTTCCATAATTTTATATAAGAGGCAAATTTTATTCTACATTTCCATAATTTTATATAAAAGGCAAATTTTATTCTACATTCTCTTAAAATGAAGGTTGAGGCGATGTCTTAATATCAGATTCGTCCTTTATTTCAACAAATGATCAAGTTTTTATTTTGAATACTACCCATCAATAAACTTTATCCTATTGTAAACAAATGATCGAGTTTTTATTTTGAATATTGTCCATCAATAATTCACTTCACAAGTTTGGATTCCAATATAAAAGGTTCGTATTTGTTAAAGCTGTGCTAGTGGCTGATTTAGACAAGATTATAATTTTCATGCACTTTCATTTTATCATTAAGATCAAACTATTCACATTTAAACAAAAAGATTATTTTGATCGGAAATGTATGATACTCCAACTATATCACCTCGATTAGTCGACCGTAATAGTCATTTGTATTTTCACTATAGTTCAAACCCTTAATACTTACTACACTATTGATTGATGCCCTATTGAAACCATATTTTTCAATGTAAAACTTATAACCATTTACAAAGTAAATTGGATAGGTAGTTACACCTCATAATGGACCTTTTGTAAAATCTAAAATAAATTGATTTGTGATTTCATTTGCTAGATCATTTGTCTAAAAAAATAAAACAACTCATTATCTACATTAGTTATATAATAATTACTCTTATTAAATTTATTATTGTATTATTAGCTAGGTTATACTCACATATGACTCGAACCAATATCAAAATTTTATCTCTAACTTTTTATCAACATCATTAGTAGACATATTAGGAAAAGTGTGCTTTAACATGTCAATGCATAAGCTTTATAAAATTTGTGCAACATAATATTAGTGTTTTAATATTTGTATATCATTTTCAGAAGTACAAAATAAGGAGTTAAAATAGAATTATAACTTCCTCGACATATTTCATTACTTCACGACAGTTTAGAAGAATATACATTTGAACTGCATGATATTCCTCGTATGTCAACATTATCCTTTTAGGTTTGCCAAATGGTCTATCTGAATGAGTGAATATTGACAAATTCCCTCAAATATTAGATATTTCAGAGTTTTCACCATCATCATTTTGAGGTACTTTTTTGTATCTTGTATACATATGCGGTTTGAAATAATATGAGGAAAATGAAGACGCTTTTTGAACTAAGTATACATTGCATATAGAACCTTTAACCTGAGCTTTATTCTTCGCATTATTTTTTAAATGTCTAAAAAATCTAAAACATACAACATGTGAATAGATTACAAATGAATGGATTAGAATTGACATGAAATGTACAATGAAAACTTTTGTATTTAATGTACCTCTTAAAAAGATGCACCCATCTATACTACACAAGTCTTTGCCTCACTTTATATGCCAAGTGTACAACTAGATGTTCTATTGAATCAAAGAAATTTGGAGGGAAAATATGTTCCAACTTACATAAAATCAAAAGAATGTCAATTTCCAACCATTTCATGTCTTCCTCCTTGATTTGCAGTGCAATTAGTTCTTTAAACAATAAACTCAATTTTGTGAGAGGTTTCCATACATGTGAAGGTAATAACTCACGAAAAGCAATGGAGAGTAATCACTGCATAAACACATGACAAACATGACTTTTCATGCCAAACAACTTTAGCTTGCACATATCGATGTGTCGAGCCATATTGGATATATATCCGTCTAGAAATCTAATATTCTCAAGCCATTCACATAATGCTTACTTGCTTTACTTATCAAATGCATATTTTGCCTTTGGATATTTTACAGTTATATAATTGTAATGTAACTTCAAATGACGACAAAATAAATTCAAAACTTCTCTAAATTTGGCATTATCTTTAGATTTTTCTTCTATATTCATCACTGTTTTAAAAATATTCTTAAACACATTCTTCTGTAGGTGCATGACATCCAAATTTTGCCCTATCAAATTGGTACTCTAATAAAGCAAATCCCAAAATATACTTCATTTCTTCCACCCTTATCTTGTTCATTTTATTATTTAACCATAACCATCTTCATACCTAACTTCAATTACCCTTATCAATCATAATTCAATGATTTCCTCTAGCACTTCAATTTCTGACCTTGTAGGTGGAGTTGAATCTTCCATTATTAAATTCTTAAGAAAGTAGTTTTGTTCCATCATAACGGATGATTAAACGATAAGAATTTTTGGGTATTATCAAACCAATACTGCTTACCTCCATTTGGAAGCATGAAGGCATCAGTATGTTCCATGCGATATGGATAAGAAAGTCTGCCTTGAGTACTCCATCTAGACAACATACCATATGTGAGAAAATCACTAACAATCCATAGCAAAGTAGCTCACAATTGAAAATTAGGCTTTGTGAAAATATCATGTCTCCGCACCAATTTTTCATAACTTTTTCAGTTTTACAATTATAAGTTGCATGAATACATCCAACTTATGTTTAGGATTGTTAGGTCTTAGAACCAAAATAGAAATAAACATATACTTTTTCTTCATACACATCTTAGGATGGCAATTTATGAAGGGGTTAGAATAGTTGGCCAACATGAATATTATTGTCCTGATTGCCCAAAAGGTTAAAACCCATCAGTGTGTAATCCAAGCTGGACATTTTAGATTTCAGATGCAAACTATGGATTCAATCTATTAAAATGGTTCCAAGCGGGAGAATCTGAACAATGTTCCATCACGCATTCATCCTATTCATGCTCAGTGTACCATCTCATATACTTGGCAGTTGCTTCAAAAACTTACAACCTTTGCAGTCTTAGCATCAGAGAAAAGTAATACATCTTCTTATATGGAACTTTTTTTTTTAGATGTACTTGATCCTCAAGGTATATGCTTATATCAAGGAAAATCATAAAATTTGCATGTTCTTAAGTCACTGTGATCACCCCAATATAACATGCAACTATTCTTAGCAGTGAATATTCTCAACCGAAAGATCTAAACCTTGCATCAATTTTTTGTGTTATAAAAACTATCAACCAATGTATGATCCTTAAGCAATAACTCATTGTAGCATTATACAATATCGTTGTAACACCTTTCAAATAAATGATGCTCTGATTTGATATTCATCAGTCATACAATCGAAGATCGCTTGAAATGTTTTTTCTCAACCAGACCATAATTCCTCATTCACCACATCAAACATATCATATAACTTTTGAGGCATTAGATTGGGAGTTTCACTCATTTCACTTAAATGAAACTCTTGGCCAGTTACATCCATTATGATTTTATGATATGCAGTAGGTTTTGATTCGCTTAGACAAACATTATTAGTTAGAAGTTAAAGTTCATCTATAGCTATTGTTTCAGAACCACACATTTCACCGTGCAAATATAGTACCCAACAACAAAAACCCCTTTGCATAATATGCAACATTACTATATTAGGGTCTAAATAACTATGAATCTGACACTTTTTATCATTACATGGACATTTAATTTTAATTTCATCCATAAATTCAGGTTGAAACATCGCAAATTGAATGAAACGGTTCATACCTTTTAAGAATTTTCGACATAATAAACTATCCCTCAGTCTAGAATACATTTAATTCCTATATGATCTCATGATAAAGTCCTAAAAATTTAAGTGTAATAATGCAATTATACATACATATAATATCTTCATTTCAATATTTTATATGCTATTTTTGAGTTTCTTTTATATCCAATATTATCTCCTTATGTCCCTTGCCTATAAGTTAAGAACCTAACTCATGTAGAATTTCATTGTAATATAACAATTTGTTACAATAACATAGTTCACACAACTACTGAAATTTCAGCAGCATTTGACTACAGTTCTCCTAGTGCTCTGAAATGAAAAATATTTTTCACTATTTATCATTATGCACTAAGAGAATGTGTTAGAAGATGCATAACTAAATTTACCAATAACATATATAGTAAACTATATTATATACAATAAGTTATATTAACTATAAATTTTCAAACTTTCCATTTTGGATAATTCAACGTGATTCTCATCATCAAATAAGAATCTCACCAAATGGGTTTATAAGGTTATGCCTATATGTTCTTCTATGAAATTTATAGGAAATTCAATCTAATTTCCTATAAAAATACATATTAATTTGGTATTGTCCTTTTCAGAAAAATAAAATAAAAAATGTTGCACTAGGTTGGTCTAACCTATGTCAATACTCTCTTTTGATCTTGACAATATAGATTTGAAGGTACTAATTATCTTATCAAAGTGTTGTAATAACAAAAATTGAGTTAGATTATCATTGGAAGTTGAATGGAAAAGAAAACCAAAGTTGGTTGGCAAGTTGAGACGCCTACTGATCAATTTTTACCGTGATGATGACAAAACTAGGACAATTTTTTTGCAGTTGGTTTCATGGTAGGTTGTTGAGATGAAAGTTTCGACTGCAACTCTCAAACCTCCATTAACGCTTCCCTGTTGATCAACCAAATAATGCCACGTGGTCATTTGAATGTCCCGACAGTGATAGTATTGTGGTGACCATGACACATCTTTTAAAACCAATGGTCCAGTTCATGTTCCATGAGTCTTAACCACTACCATTATTATGATCGCGACTTATCCATCATGATCAAGATCATGAAAAGCACAGAATGGAGTTTTAATGGATAGTTTGATGAACATTTAATCACATGTTGCCACGTGTACTAACCCTTAGATATAAATAAAGATCTCGACCGTGACATGACAAATTTTAGAGCAAAACATGAGTTGCGAGTGCAAAATGGATGTCTCTATCATGACTTGTGTTTGACAAGCATTAAATGTTGGATTTTGCCACCAATTTTGGAGATTATGAGATAGTTTTGTTTATAACATCTCTTTAGTGGATATAACCTATAAATACTTCACCAAATAGACATAAATGTAAGAGAATAACATTTACTAAGGTAAAACTCTAGCAAATTTATTTTTCAATATTCTCTCTCCTAATTACTCTTTTGTTGTTAAGTTGTAAGAAGTTTTGGTGTGACCTTTAAACACCCTTGTGGGATTGGGTTTGATAGTGAGCTAATAAAAAACTCTTGTATAGATTTAAGTATTAGCCTTAGGAAACACTTGTAACGTTGTGCGTAAGCCTTTGTAAACATAAGTTGTAAAGTTAGGTGTAAGCTTAAAAACACCATTTTACATTAGTGTAACACTAAATTAGAGGAATTTGGGAGTGGATATAAGTTTGAATAATACATGAACTAATAAAAATTCTTATGTATTCTATTCTTTTTTATTTCTTCAAAATCGTAAATAACTTACCTTCCTTTCAAAATTTTAAATTCTTCATCAATTCAACCCTCATTCTTGATGCACAAGGGCCAACAAGTAGTATCAGAGCTTAGTCTCAAACAAAGTCTTAATTGAGTGAGAAAGGATCATGGCACAAGAAGGAATCCACACTTATCTCAAGCCCTACTTTGGTGGATCCTATTATACTCATAGAAAGTGTAAAATGGAGATCTATTTAGATAGTGATTTGGTGGATTTATAGGATATTGTAACAAAGGAATAAAAAGCCTCCAACCAAAGTGGTATTTCGTAGTGAAGAGCTAATGCCAAGAGAAGAATGTGTGGAAGCACATAGAAAGTCAAATGGCAAGAATAAAAAAAGCATTCTCCTTAACTTCCTATCAAGAGAAAAGATTCATAGAGTGCAACATTGCCTAACTATTTATGGAATATGGAATGCCTTGGAAAACTACCATGAGAGCACTACACTAGTGAAATCAAATAGATTGGAGATGTATGTGATAAAATGGGAGCTTTTCATGATGAAAGAAAATGAAAGCATCACTAATATGACAAATAAACTTCTCTCCATTATTACAAATATAAAGAAGTTTGGAAGAATTATCACAAAACATGAGGTAAACACTAAAAATTCTCAAATCTCTTTCTCTTGAGAAATTTGGTTTTAGTATTTGTAGCATACAAGATTCCAATCCAGAGATTGGAAAGGTGCAAACAAATGTCTTTATTAGCAAGCTACTTACTTGTGAGCTAGTCTTAAAGGAGGATGAAGAGATGAAAAAAATGAAAGGGCAAGGAGACAAGAATGAAAAAGTTAAAAAAAAAAAAAAGACTTTTTCTCTCAAATCCTCAAACGAAGACAAAAAGGTAAAAGTTGCCTCTAGTGATATTGATAAGTGTGAGGAGGAAGAAGAGCTAACAATATTTTGAAGAAGAACTAATGAGCTCATAAGGATAAGAAAGGATCGAAGAAACTTGAAAAGAACATCTCCAAACTTCAAAGAAAAGAAAATTGATGTGACTTACTTTGAGTGTGGCCGACAAGGACACATCAAATCCAAATGCCCTAAATTAAAGAAAAAGAAAAAGTGGGATAAGAAAAAAAAGAAAAGCTTCAAGGTTACTTGGGATGATAGCTCTAGTTCAAAAGAAGAAGATGAAGAAGTTGTCAACCTATGCTTCAAATGAGATAAGTACTTCTTCACATTCTGGTCATGATTATAAGGACCTAGATGATGTGGATGATGAGCTTCTTAAAGCTCTAACCTTAAGATCCAACAAATATAAATCTCAAATGAAAACTTACAATAAAAAGTGTTCAAAACTTGATGATGAATTTAAAAACTAAATTGATCTTATAAGTGACTTGAGGACTTCTAATGAAGAACTCAAAAAATCTTTAGAACATCTTTCCAAATCTTCATCCTCTCTTGATTCTCTAAGAAAAAAAAATAACATCTTAGAAGATGAAGTTATTGAACTTAGAAATTCCATCTCAAGATTTCACAAAAGAAAGAAAACTTTGGATACTCTCATTGTATCTCAAAGATCACCCTTAATGAGATATGGTTGAGGCTTTAATGGAGTTTCCTCATCTACATCTTCTCCTCTTACTTTCATTAGAGCTTATACATTTCAAACTTCTAGTATTGAGGTTATTGGAAAGAAGAGTGTTCTTAACACTAAGCCTCCCAAGCCTAAGAGTAAAGGGATAGCTCCATAAGGCTCAAGAGCTAAGCCTTAAAAAGCAAATCATGCATATTTGTACTCAAATAGACATGCCAAACACACACACACACCCAAACTTTTCTTCTAGTCCCCACTCATGTATTTGCATGCATTCACATAACCAAAATGTGAGAAAGTCCCCTACTCATACTAAGATTATGCATAGAAGAAAACCTTACAAGTTTAAACTCCAATGTCACTATTGCATGAAATTTGGCCATATAAATATCTTTTGTAACCTTAGAAAGGCACATCTTAAATTAGAGCATCCTTCCAAGCCTAACCCCTAAAGACCCAAGTATGCTTAAGTACCTAAACAAAGGTAAATTATTTTTATGTTGTAAGAATGTTTAGAAAGCACCAAAGAAGATAATGATTGGCATGTGAATAGTAGATGTTCAATGCATATGACCGAAAATAGAAAGCTATTCATTTCCTTCAAATAAAAAGATGATGGTAATGCCACATTTGGAAACAATGCCAAGGGTAAGGCAATTGCATTGGAATTGTTGGTAAGAAAGGTTGCTCTCTTATTAGTAATGTTCTTTTTGTTGAGGGATTGAAATAAAATCTATTGAGTGTAAGTCAATTATGTGATAAAAGTAATAAAGTCACCTTTGACCTTAGAAAATATCGGGTTACCACCTTGGTGGATAAGAAGCTAGTCTTTAAGGTTGAAAGGAGAGACAATACCTACCTAATTGAGGCTAACCAATCCTTTAAATGTCTTGTCTCTATTAGCAATAAATCTTGGTTGTGGCATAAAAGATCTTGTGCTCTTCCTTTTAACCTTCGCTTGGTTTTTATCTTAACAAAGTGGGAGAAAACATTACTTAGTTGAGGGGGAGGGGGACTATAAGTATAATTAAAATAACTTGGAATACAAATTGAGGGGGAGTATAAGTATAACTAAAATTATTTGGAATATAAATTGAAAAGGACCATTTGCATTTGAGTATTTCAACTATAATTATTTTAGTAAAGCATTTAACCATAAATTTTCTAAGCATCATCAATCTTTATGGATGCATCAAAATAATATTTCTATATCTTCTCCATAGAATCACGTTATCTTCTCCATAGAATCACACATTTAAGAATACACTTATTCATTCTTCATTCAATCTAGGTTGTCAAAATCAAGAAAGGGAGATTGTTAAACTAAGTGGGTCAAACTTATGTTAAAATCCTCTTTTGATTTTGACAACATCTATTTGAAGGTGCTACTCATCTTATCTAAGTGTTGTGATGACAAAAATTAAGTTAGATTATAATTGGAAGTTGAATGGAGAAGAAAACCAAAATTGGTTGGCAAGTCGCGATAGCTACTCATTAATCTTAGCCGCGATGATGGCAAAACTTAGAGAATTTTTTTGCAGTTGGTTTCACAATAGGTTGTCGTGGTGAAAGTCTCGACAGTGACATTCAAACCTCCATTAACGCTCCCTTGTTGATCAACCAAAGACTACCACATGGTTATGAAGTCATTTTTCTATTTAAATGTCGTGACCATGACCGTATGAAATAATTTAAAATATTACTAAATCTTACGAAATACCTTGGAACATTGCAATTTCAGGAATGATTTTTTTATATATCTCATGTCATTAATTATATTATAAATTTTTTTGCATTTTAATTCAATATATTTTTTACTATTAACATTTTCATATTTTATGTTTTAAAATTTAAGATAAATTAAGTAACATATATATTTTTTGCACTTATTGAATATTTTATTCAATATTATTATCTTATTTTTATTATAAAATTTTATAAAATTTAAATTTGTTGCATACAAAGATACATACATATAAATATTTTTATAATATCAATTATTCAATGAGAAACATATTTTTTAACATACCAATTATTAAATAAAAAATTTTTTAAATTAAATACCTACCTCTGGGAGCACAGAGATCATAAACTTCATGAAAAAAATTTCAATCTAAACACAAAATGGAAATAAAAAATTATAAATGACAAGTATCAATGAATTTATATAATTTCTATGATTTAATTAAACTACATAAATGTCACAAATTAAAATACATTTAACTTACTAACTTTAATGAATTTATAATTTCAAAAATTTTAAAAATTAAACTAAATTACACTTAATTACTAAATTTTAATATTTCAATTCAAAAATTTTAATAATTTTCAAATGAGATTAAATTACAATTAAATTACTAAAATTTAATTCAATTAAAATTTCATTTTATTACACTTAAATTCTTAAAATTTAATTAAATTATCAAATTTCTAAATTTCCTAAAATTTCTCAAATTTATTTAACTTACTAAAATTTAATTGAAATTTCTAAAATTTTCATAACTTACACTTATATTACTAAATTTTATTAAAATTTATAAAATTTAAATTCATTACACACAATTTTATAAATTTTTATTAAATTACATTAAAATTAGTCATTACATATGGCTACAATTTATAAAATTTTACAAGTTCTAAAACTTAATTAAATTATATTTAAATTCCTAAATATAATTAAATTACACTTAAATTTGTAAATTTTAATTTATTTATA
>CATIWR010021944.1:0-53654 GCA_949677035.1 Omphalea diandra | reverse complement strand
GGGAGTGGATGTAGGGATTGTTTTGCCCGAACCACTATAAAATCTTTGTCTCCTTGCAATTCTTTCTTCTTCCCTTAATCTTTAGTTTAAATTTTTAAACACCAATTCAACCCCCCTTCTTGGTGCCTAGGGACAACAATTAATGTAATCAAACCATTTTGATTACAACATTAATATTATGTATCAATTACTTATTTGCATAAATTTGTAAACATTTTTATGATTTTTAGGCATGGATATAAGGTTCCTAAACAACATTTTGTTTCATAGCCTTTTAACCTTTAGGATTGCTTGATATATTGATACTTAGTCAATAATCAATATCATATGTTGATTGCTCATAATAGGTAGTCTCATTAAATGGGAATTATGTCATTACAACTTTAAATTGATCCATGTCAATCTTCTAGTTCATGACATAAACTAAGAATCAATATCATGTATTGATTACTCATAATAGATTGTCTTACTAAATGAGAACTATATCATTACAATTTTAAATTGATTCATATCAATCTTCTAGTTCATGACATAAACTATATCCACTTAAGGAATTTGAGTTCATCATTCTTACAATTGCACATCTAATGCCTTAGTCTAAAGCTATTAGTTCCAATTGTTTGCTAGTTTATTGGACTTAGACTATTTCAAGTTTCATATACACTTCCACTATTTCCTTTAAAGAATTAGTTTATTTGAGGATTAGTAGTTACTTTTGAGACGAACATTTTAACTCAAAATAAAGATAGATAAATATCCTATAACCCCTTTATGGATATATTATAAACTTACAACATGCTTCTTTTAAGCATCACAAATCAAATTAGATAAGACAAGTATGTACCATTACATCATTTCATATCCCATATGAATCCTTATTAGCTTGATTTGGAACTATCTTGTGAAAGTTCATAATGGGTTGGTATCACAAACAATGAGGAGGATATCTATAACACACAAAGCATGGATCAAGGTTGCACTCAAACAAACGAAATCTTGCTTACGCTTTAGCCTTTTATCGATCAACGAGGATCGAAAGGATAAGGTTCATCCATTAGTATTAATCCCTAATGTCTGGCTTGTATTTGGACCAACGGGTGATCCTTGAAGCCTGACACGAGATTCAAGATTTTTTTTCCAATTTTGGTGGTCAACTAGGGACCAAGGCGAGATAATACATTAGTACCATCCCTAATGGAATGTGGAGTTACCACTTGACTTTGGTTGGGATATGATATAGGCAAAGGCAAAATTTGAACCTATATAAGTCATCTAAAAGGCCCAATTCATCTTTACCTTATCAAAGATCAAGTTTAAAAATTGGGTATGACTTAGGGAAGAGGTTAGACACTCCTAAACTACTCATATATTGAGATTCGACTATTCGAGCATCTTTGGTTCACATTTTACTATTTTATCCTGATTATTAATTAGTTTGGTTAACATTCTTAAACATGCTTCTAGCATATCAAATTAAACATGTCATCATTAAGATATCATAATCACATTAAAGGGGATGAGGGGTATGCAACATTAAATGGGGGCCATGCATATCAACCAATCACAATCATGCATAATGGGTCTTATTATGTCCCCTCTACCACCTACAAAAAGGAAACACATATTACAAATCATCATAGTGGCAAAACAACAAAACACGAAAGAAATGCAACTAAAGAAGATATCCCACCAAAATCTCTAAGTCAAGGGAAACCTAATCAAAGTCTAAGTCTAAAGTCAATGACATCCCAACATCATATGAACCATACAATGATAATGATGATGACAAACAAAACACAAATAAAGACAGGCATGATCAACATAAAGACATGATGCATGAAGTTCATGAAGCATATATGGAGGATAATGGAAAGGCTTTGGGCAAGGATTAAGATGATTAACTAGGATTCTTAGGATGATTGGATCCTTATCCATTAACACTCCTAAAGATTCATAGCATCCTCAAGATATCCATCAGCTATTAAGAGAGTTAGAATATTAAGATAGTGAGAATACAAATCACATAAAGCCACAAATACATATGTTTCACTAAATCATTAAGAACAACCTAAAAGGAGAGGTTATAAAGTAATGGAATCTCTTTCAAACATGTTTTAGGCAACCACACAAAGTAAAAAAGAAGGTGGTTAAGCTAGTGAGCTAACCATCTCATCTCGGTGGGAAAGACAAACTCACAAGAACAATAAATGAATCATAAACATGCAATAGGGTCATGCGATCCTTAGGAATGAAAGATTCCCTATCCCAATCATATCCCTAATGATGTTAATCACAAACACAAAAGAAATAAAGACAGAAGAACATAAATAAGATGAATTTGATCCATTAGAAAATAAGTGTAAAATCCTTCACTTTTGATCCTTACTTTACTAAGTGGAAGGGATCATAGGTACAAAACCTAACCCTATTTAGTAGTTAAAAATGATAAAGGAACCCATTGATGCCTTAAAAACCAAAGGAAAATGAGTGGGAAGGAAGAAGGAAAAATAATGTTGTGCCACAGTCAAAGTGGGTTGTATAGACCAATCGGTGGTCCATATAGTCTACTTAGTGGTCTATGTGTACAAACCATAAAGAACTTTATATAGACTACTGAGACTGAGATTTTTCCAAAATGTAAAGAAAAAGAAAGTGAAAGAAGAGGGGAAGAAAGCTAGTGTTTTAAATGCTCCTATAGTTTTACCATAACCTCAAAGGCATTTGAGTTTGTGGGCTATCCTTTAAATGCTAGGGAATAGGCAAAACAAAGTCTCGAAAACCTTAGGAGATACCTTAGATTTTGGGTTTAATGGATTTAGTGTTTGGTTTCTGTGTGTTTAGGGTATTTGAGTAGCAATTTTGGTAGAATAACAATAAGATTTTCCAAGCCTCTCTCTCTCTCTCTCTAAATAGGGGTATTTATTGAGGGAGAGGGGTGCACTAGAGCTAAAATGGTTCTAGTTGCACTTTGTTCATTACCCATAACAAACAAGTACCATGAAACTTTTAGAATTAGGGTTTCAAAGTGGTTTGTACAACCCATTATGTTAGCTGTATAACCAGGGTGTTTACAAGTGGTATTGTTCTAGAATGTTTTATGGAGTAGGGTTTGTTCCTTAGTTGTATAGTTAAGTGGAAGGCTATATAGCCAAGTAACATGGTTGTACAACTATTTAAATAGTGGCAAGCTGAATTTGGCTTTTGGGCTTCATTAGTTTAGGATTGGTTTGAGGCTTAATCCAAAGCTTGTTAGAATCTTCATTCTTTTTTCTTTTGCAATTTCACTTGCATTTTTGGAAATAACTCCAATAGTTTTCATCATTCGGCTTGCATTTAAGGCCATAACTTGATGCTCATAATATCCATGTCACTTTAAGGAATGTACCATATCTAATAAGTACAACTAACCTTTCATATGATTTAAGGTCCATGCATAATTATATATTTTAGTGCTTATTCATTGCATGTTAATTCTACCTTTATCATAAAGTTTAAGGATGTTTCTTAATCATCGTTCATAAATATTATAATAAGATTACTATAAACATATTACATAATTAGTGATATATCAAAAGATGTAGATGCCTTTATCTTAATTAACATATATTACATGAATAATGTCTAGTATATAAGTTGCAAATACATTAGCTTAAAGGCATATACTAACATAAAGAAGTAAGGCAGTTACCCCTGAAAACCAGTCCTTACACACACACATACACACACATATACATACATACATACATACATACATACATACATACATACATACATACATATATTTATATATATGTATATGCATATGTATATATAACTTCAATTCAATTTTGATTCTTCATCTTTAGTTTGTTGTTTACATCTCTTTGCAACCTCCTTTATTTATAATTTTTTTCTTCTTATTGATGATAAAGGGGAAGAAAATAATAAGTGCTATCATATCATATTTGGGTGGGGAAGATTTATATTATTTTAATATATGGGAGAAATAAGAGAAATATGATTTATTAAGAGAAATGATTAAAGATAAACTCATAATTTAAAAATGAGATATGCAATAATGAACATATTTTTAATGATCTTAGTATCCTAGACAAATGGAATAAGTAAATGTCAAGAAAGTATTAATGTTTTAGAAATTATGCAGAAATTGAGAGGGAGATTTAAAAGGCTTAACTACAAGAAAACATTACAATTGCATATGATATTGTATTGTTTGTCATCATAACAAAGGGGGAGAACATTGTACCCTTCCAATTCTTATCTCAAACAAAGGGTTAAAGTGATTAATTGTTTTATAATTGTTCTAAAGTTAACCTTATTGGTCCTTCACTTCAAGTTTAAGAGATCAAGTTGAAAGGAAACTCTCTACATTCTGAAAAACTTCAATATGTAAAGAAAGATCTACTATCATGTAACAAATATCCTCAAGTGTGATTTAAAGAAAGATAAAATTCAAAAACTTGAGAAAATATGAAGCAAGGTTTGTCAATGACTGTAGTTAGTCAGTTGATGATCAATGAAGTCTAAAATGACCACTAAGAAGTATATAATGACAGTTGGAAAAGCCTCATAGGATTGGCTATCTTCTATGTAAATCTTAACACAATTTAATGACTATCGATGAAATTCTATGAGGGTAGACAAGATATAATGATCATTGGTAAATATATAATTCTTATTGGGCTAACTTATTTCTTAAAGTTGTAATGAGTATTGAATCACTTCATTGATTATTAGCAAAGCAATGAGTGTAGAAGATTACCTAATGATCATTGTAAAAAGCTTGAAAATAATGCTATAAAGATTGTGTTGAAAAGATCAAGTCATAATGAGTGTGGAAGATGCCTTAAAGATTGTAGAAAGGTGCAATGGGCATAGAACCTTATCCAACGATGATGAAAAAAAAACCTTTTAAATAAGGCTATGAAGTATGTGCAAAATTGACAATGTTCAATAACTGTTGAAAGCAAACAACAATTATTATATGATTCCTTGATAAGCCTGAGAGCATCTTAATAACTATTATCAAGAAATAAAAAATAGAAGCCAATAACTGTTGAAGAAGATGCTTAGCCCATTAATCACTCAATAAGAGTGAAAACTTCTCTAATTATTATTGATAGGCAATGATGATTATTTTAATAGGTTTGATAATTTTTTAATTATGTAAGTGTTGGATAACTATCTATTTAGAGTTTAATAACATATTGAAAAAATGAATGAATTGAGAAGCAAATGATGCTTGAATATTTTCCAAAAGATTACATGAATGATTCTTTGAAAGGAAAGAATGAAGTTTCCATAGAATCTACCTCATCAAAATCAACATAAGTTCTACCTCAAGTTGTAATTTATAGGCATATTCTTCTCTTTTCTAAAAGAATGCTTAACTGTTAAAGAGTGATTAAATACTTGTAATTTTGTGTAAAGATCATTTCTTGGGTTAGGAAACCATAAATCTATTCTCTTATAAAAGGTTTAAGATAATATCTACAAATCTATCGTAGGTAGGCTTTGTTAGTGCTTAATAAATTCACTAGTGTTAAATGCTTGAGTGGTGCCTAAAAATTCACTTAGTTGTAAAGGTCTGAATAGCTCTTATAGGCTATTTAGTAGTCAAAGTCTTTATTGGTATCTAGAGAACATGATGTAGGCCAAGTTTGGGTTGAACCTTTATAAATCTTGATGTCTTTGTGATTGATTCTTCTCTTACATGTGAAATTTGAATTATTTGTCATTGCCTTATTCACCCCTTTTAAGGCATCTTAGGACAACCCTTACTACAAGGTGAAGGTCAAGTTAACTATTGGTCAATACTCATATGCTAAGGATTTATAACTTTTATGCAATAATAAACAATATTTATGATATGTACTAACATTATAAATAAACGTGCATAACGGTGACCTATAACTTTTATAAAAATTTGATCTACATGATCATGAAATATATTCTAGATTAACACTTAATCATGCACGTTATCATGATATTCACTTATTAGTTCATCATTAATTACTAAATAATAATAGATATAAACAATATAGCTTATTCATGAATCATGATGTATGCAGATTTGAACTATACTATTCCTTTAAATAGACAAATTATTTGCATAAAACAACTTTTGATCTAAGAAAATAATTGTAGTATCTATATAAATTAAGATTGATTTGCTTAGGTTCACTCATTATACATATGGGTGGTTCCTAAACATTTGAACAATAAAGCATGAAAATGAATAGAGAAAGAAAAGTAAATTAAGATAGAAGCAGAGGAGAAGGAAGGAGTCTAAGTCTTTGCTTAGCCTTTAGATGGCTACCTTGAGCATAAAGCAGTGCTTACTTTGAGATTGAGATGTACATTTCAAAAGTTGAAAGCATAAACTTGATCACTAAAGCATTAAGGATGAGCTTCCTTTGATTTTGAACACCTACAATTAAAAGAGATAGGTTCCTTGGATTTTAAGGAGATTTTGATAGCTTAAAGATATTCTAAGTGATCTCTAAAATGGTACAAGTAGTCAAGTAAGGTGATAAAGATTCTGGGAAAAGATTGAGGTAAGATAAAATAATACGAATTTAGTGGCTTTTCTTTGAGCAATTTGATAACAAAATACTATGGTTTGAGATAGAAATGGCTTGGTTATGGCTTTTTTAGTTTTTAAGGTTGAGAGAAAATTTCAAGGAAAAAGATGATAAATAATCTTTCCCATTCTTTTTCTACTCTCTTAAGCTATCTTCATATTTTTATCCCTCGATACAAAAATCTCTTAGAAAAAGGATGGGCTTTCTTTTATTTATGGAAAGAGTAGTTTAGAGATTAAAATAATCTCTCTTATATAAATAAGATTTTTTTTGGATGGCCTAATATCCACGTGGATTCATAACTTATATATATATATATATATATATATATATATATATATATATATATATATATATATACAAATCTTCCTATCATCCACATAGGTGATATGAACAAGGTTGGATTGATCCCTTACCCATACGCTTTAATCCAGTTCCCCAAAATCTTTCAAGAATCAAATATTAGTTTTGATCTTTAAATCCTAACTAGACCTTTATAAAATCTATTTCTAGCAACCTAAGTTTTAAAGATCTATAGTGTGTTAATTCAAATCCTTAATTTAACTAAGCTAATTTAATATTATAATTAACAAGTTTATGAAATTATAAAGCCTTCACTCAACAATCTCACTAAGTTGACTTAAAAATTAAAAAAGAGAATTAAATCTCACAAAGCTTAAAGCTTAAAAGAATAATAATGGCTAACTTTATTAATGATCGGATGGGGGGTTTAAATATCTTTACAAAGTTCTTGAAAAGCCTAAAAGAGACTATTTAATTCAGCCTTTCAAAGCTTTGGCCAAATTTACAAGTATCCTAATCCTGTTTGGGTAAACTAGTTAACTAAGACTAAAAAACTAAAGGCGAAATGCCATTGGCCAATAAGATTCAGCTTAGGACTTTTCCTAATACTAAAACACCTTAAATTAATTTCTTACAACAATAAACACCTAACTAAAGTATCTTAATTAAATTAGGAAGCATATTTAATCAATAGGAAAAATTACCTTTCTAATAAAGTGATTTTGATAAGATCTTGAAGAATCTTACAAATCTTGAATATTGATCCAAAATCACATCTTATGACAAGCTTTGGAATATGTTTTGAAATATTTTTTGGAACATGCTTTCCTTAAGACAATACAACCTTAACCAACATGTTTTGTCTTATGTCTTGTCCTAAATTGGATTTTACAACTCAGGCTTCTTTTGATGGGCTTGTTAGTGGGGGTCCAATGAAAACATCCATAAGTTGAATGAAGTTCAAATGGGCCCTGTTTCCTTTTGGATGAATGTTCCAATAGCTTTCGTAAACTTTCTAAGTCGCCCTTTAGTGATTGGACCTTAAAGTTGGAGTGGATCCTTAGGCTTGCCATCCATGTTTGCATCATTCCCTCCATCCATAAGAGGATTCGTCCTTAAATCAAAACCTTCATCAATATCAAAGTGAGATAAATCAACAACCTTAAAAGTAGCACTAATATTATAGTCACCAAGAAGTCTAAGTTGCAAGCATTATCATTAATTCTTTCTAAAACTTGTAAAGGCCCATCACCCCTTGGATCCAACTTACCCTTCCTAAGATTATGAAATCTTTCTTTTCTAAAGTGTACCCAAACCTAATCACCGGGTTTAAATATAATTTTAACTCTTCCTTTATTTGTATTTTTAGCTACTTGTTCATTTCTTTTCTTAATATTCAAACAAACCTTCTTAGACAACTGTTTCATAAACTCAACTTTCTTTTTGCCTTCCATATCCACACGTAAATTAGAAGGTATAAGAGAAAGATCTAATGGACTTAATGGAATAAAACCATAAACAATTTTAAAAAGGCAATGATGAGTAGATGAATGCACACTTCTATTATCTACAAACTTTATATGTGGCAAACAATCTTCCTATGATTTCAAATTTTTCTTGATTAACACACGTAAAAGTTGCTCTAATGTCCTATTAACAACTTCAGTTTGTCCATTAGTTTGTGGTGGCACGAAGTAAAAAATAATAATTTAGTTTCCAATTTACCCTATAGTGTTTTTCAAAAGAAAGTCAAAAATTGTATATCTCTATCACTAACAATAGGTCTAGGCATACCATGCAATCTCAGAAGTACTTTGAAAAAACAAATTAGCAATATTGATGGCATCATTAGTTTTATGACATGGAATAAAGCGAGCCATTTTAGAAAAAATGATCGATAACCACAAATATGCTATCATTACCACGTTTAGACCTAGGTAACCTTAAAACAAAGTCCATAGATATATCAATACAAGGCATACTAGGTTTAGGTAAAGGCATGTATAGACTATATGTTTTGACTTAGACTTAGCTTGTTTTCATGCAACACACCTATCACATATTCTTTAGACATCAATATGTATATTGGGTTAATAAAATGTTCATGCAATACATCTAAAGTCTTTTACATGCGAAAGAGTCCCATTGACCCACCTTTTGGGTTTCTTTAATTAGTAATTCACACAAAGAACTCTTAGGCACACAAAGTTTGTTATCTCTAAACAAGTATCCATCATGCCTAAAGAAGTAACCTTTTTGCAATTTGTAAAGAAATTATAAAAATTTGAATCACTAGCATACAAATCTTTGATATACTTAAAACCAAGTAATTTAACATCAAGAATAGAAAGAAGAGTATACCTTTAAGATAGTGCATTGACCACTATATTTTCCTTACCTTATTTATACCTTATGACATATGGAAAAGACTCAATAAATTCACTACATTTAGCATGTCTTTTGTTCAATTTTTATTACCCTTTAAGCTATTTAAGAGATTTATAGTCAGTACGAATTAGAAATTCCTTGGGCCAAAGATAGTGTTGCCATGTTTGAAAGGTCCTAACCAATGCATACATCTCCTTATCACAAGTTAGGTAAATTAATGTAGGCCTACTAAGTTTATCACTAAAGTAAGCTATGGGCCTTCCTTCTTGCATTAAAACAACTCTAATACCTAAACCTAAGGCATCTTATTCAATTTTAAAAGTGTTAGCAAAATTAGGCAATGCTAATAAATGTGCACTAGTTAATTTAGATTTTAACAAGTCAAAAGCTTTTTGTTGTGCCTTCCCCCATTTAAAACCAACACTCTTTTTGATAATTTTAGTTAGAGGCATTATAATAGTGCTAAAATCCCTTACAAACCTCTTATGCAAACTTGTTAAACCATGAAAAATCATTACCTTACTTACATTATATGGATTTGGCCATGCCTTGATGGCATTTACCTTTTCTTCATCAACATTGATTCCATCTTTGCAAATAATAAAACCTAGAAAAAGAAGCTTAGAAGTATAAAAATAACACTTTTAAAGTTAACATATAATTTTTGTTTTCACAACATATCCAAAACTAACCTAACATGCTCTAAATGCTCTTCTAAAGACTTGGAA
The DNA here is from genome assembly GCA_949677035.1 of Omphalea diandra. Classification (NCBI taxonomy): domain Eukaryota; kingdom Viridiplantae; phylum Streptophyta; class Magnoliopsida; order Malpighiales; family Euphorbiaceae; genus Omphalea; species Omphalea diandra. The sequence continues at coordinate 43,651 of CATIWR010021944.1, read as the reverse complement.
TAAGCAAGAATGTGATCAAATAAACTACTACAAATTTACATGCAAGATATGGTTCATCAATCTCATAAAAAGTACTGAGGGCATTATTTAGCCCAAATGGCATAACTAACCATTCATACAATCCATATTTAGTTTTAAAGTTGTTTTCCATTCATCCCCTTCACGCATTATAATTCGATGATAACCATTATTTAAATCAATTTTAGAAAATAGGCATACTCCATGCAATTCATCTGACATGTCATCTAGCCTAAGAATTGGATGCCTATATTTATTTTTTAGTTTGTTAATTGCCCTATAATCTATACACATATGCCAAAAGCCGTCCTTTTTAGGTACAAGTAAAATAAGCATGACATATGTACTCATACTTTCCCTAACCAAACCTTTGTCCATAAGTTATTCTACCTGCCTTAGAAGCTTCTTTGTCTCCTTAGGATTACTTCTATGAGTGGGTCTATTAGGGATTTGTGAGCTAGGAATAAAATCTATTTGATGTTCTATACCTCTTAAAGGTGGTAATCCTTTGGGCACATATTCGGGAAATAGATCTAAAAAGTCATGTAACAAAGAAATAAAAGAACTAGAAAGTAATTGTGTTATTTCATCATTAAAAGAAAAATAAGCAATTCATACATCCTTATACGAAAGCATAGCCATGGGTGTTTTGGTTGGCAAGGCTATCCTCTCATCACTCTCTTTAGCATAAATTCTCTCCTGTTGCATGCTCCTCTCTTTTTTTTTTTGGGCATCCTCTGTTTTCTCTCATTTTTCCACTCTAATTGCATGCCCCTCTTTGATTTTCTCACAACTCTCTTTTTGTCATGTTAATTTTTCTTTTTCTTAGTCAAACATGCTTTCTCTCTCTCATTACTTTTTGGTCCTCATAAATTTATTGAGGTGATAAAGAATACAAAATACTATGCTTGTCAATAAAATCAAACTTATAAGTATTAGAGAACCTATCATGGTTAGCTCACCTATCAAATTGCCATGGTCAAACAAAAAGTATATGGCTAGCTTACATAGGGATAACATCACAAAGCATGTAACATCCCTATCCACATTCATTGGTATTATCACATGAACATATGCATTAGATAAATAATCATTTAGACATGTGAATTGTAAAAGCACGACCATGACACTTGCACCGTTATATTTGGGACACTTGAATATATATGTAGTGTTTGTATAGTTGCATGAAAAATTGTTTTATGTTGTGTGCATGTTATAGTATCATAAATATTGGTGCTTTAGAGCTTAATTAAAAATATAAGGAGCATCTAGTAATTAGGAGATGGATTGAAGTGCTTAAGGAGTGAAGAAGAGGAACTAAAAGTAAAACTTTTTAACTTTCAACCAATAGGAAACCAGCCCCCAATCTTTTGTTTTATTTAAAATAAGAATACAGACCATTAAGGTATGGTAAGAGAGAAACAGGATGAAATATAACAGAAAGAGGAGAGAAAGAAAGAAAGAAAGAAAGAAAGAAGAATAAGAAGAGGGAAAAGAGTGAGCTACCTAGGACAAAATCATAAGGTTTTCTGATTCTTGGACAGTAGGTAATTCATCTTCTTCTCAAAAGAAACTAACCTCTCATGACATGTTAATCATGCATGGTTAGTGAGAATTATGGAGTAATTGAGGGAGAGCTATTGGATGGAAGTTGTAATCTAAGAGAACAAGAGTTGATTCTGCTGGTTTTACTGTTAGAACATAATTTTGCACCCGTGATTTCATAACCCGAGAAGAGGAATTAGGGAAAGTGCAAAATACAAAAGTTGTAGCGTTATGTCTCATATAAAAGTCTATGAAATAGTTTCATTTGATTCTGTGTGTGTGAGGAGATATGGCTCCTTCAGTAGGGCTGGCTCATATACGAATTGAGATGATCTTAGTCTTCTGTTGTCTTATATTTTGATGGTATATTCTGATTTTGACAAAGTGAAAAACATGAAACTTGTATCTTTATATCCCCTCTAAATACCTGTAAATCAGTTTTGATTAATTTTCTGTGTTGAAAGAGATATGGTTCATTGATTGGGACTGACCCTATACCGAGATGAAACCTTACCTTTCTTTTGATTCTGTTTTCCAAGAATTTGATGGCCATATATTCAGAATTTGATGATAGTCCAAACTTGAAAGTTGTATATCTATGTCTTCTTTGCATACCTATGAAATATTTTTGCCAAATCCAACATGCTTGTTAAGATATTGTCCCTTTATCATGACTGTTCATCAATATGTTAAAAACCTGCTCACCTTAAGATTGCTCCTTTATTTTGGTGACCTTATAGACTGAATTAGATAATGAGTAAAACATGAAAAATGTTCCTTTATATGTTTTGTAACTTATGGAAGATTATTATTGCAATTGGATTTGTACAATTTGAGATACACCTAAGAGTGTAAGACCTATTCAGATTGAGATGACATTGTAATAGGGTAACATTTAAAAATTCACCACATTTTCTGTGTGCCTGATATTAGCCTGAAATTTAAATATGTTGTCTCATTATGTGTCTAGTTGTTAGAAAAAAAGAATCAAGTCATTTGGATAAGTATATCTAAAGTTATTGCTATGAGAGTGTAGCGAGCTTAGGCTGTCATATAAGGAATATATGCGTAAACATAGGTCCACTTGCATGGATCATGCACCAAGCATTCATAATCATTTTGACATACTTGTAACCATGTATGTATCAAATTCTAGGATCTCAACACTTTGAGGAATTCCTAAAGAGAGAACCAAACCTACCATAAAGGTTGGTCACATCATAAGGTGAGTAAAAACCATAATTGGATTCAATGGATGTATGTGATAATTGTATGATATGATTATGTTCTATTACATGTATATATGATTGAATTGTTACATGTTACATGAGAATACAAGTCAAGTGTGAATGATTGAATTGTTACATATTATGTGGGAATACAAGCCAAGTGAGAATCAAATGCTCTTAACGATTACTTGGCATATCATTTGTGAATAAGCACTTGCACATGGAACTAAAAGGGCATAATGATCAGCTTGCCAAAACACTTACAAATCACATGGAAGATGGACCAATAGGTCCCAAATCATATGTTATATGAATCACATGAATATCCCAGGAGCAGCGTTTGCCTTGCACGGTCACGACAAAAACAAAGTTATTGCATTTGCACTTACATAGTCAACTGTTATACTTGCAATGTATCTTGATGATATTTGATTATGGGTTATGCCATAAGAATTTGATTATTGTTTTTATTCACTGAGTAGCGACTCACCAAATTGTAAATTTTTTTCAGATACAGAAGAATAGGGATTGGATACTTTGGTGCTTGGAGTTTTACATTGAGACACATGGACCACAAGTCATCGACTGAATTCCAACTCTCTCTCTCCTCGCGTCATGACATTAGTCAACATATATGTACATGAAAATACATGTTGGATTGTGTGTGAAGGATGGATAAAACCTTTATGCATATATATTTTGGACATAAATAGTATGAGTTTTGTAAATGAAAAGGTTATTACAGTTGTTGTGGTATCAGGGCAATATGAGTTATGTCAAATGAAAATGGTTATTACATTAAACTAGTCAAATGCCTACATATTAATAGTACATGCTAAAGTAGGGGTAAGCATGGATCATAGATATACCAAACCAAATCAATTAATCACATTGAAAAATATTCAAAATTAAAAAGAATTGAAAATATTTGAAAAATAACTAAATCGATCTGAACTTAAATAATAATTTGGAATGGTATCGATTATTAATTTTCAACATATACAATTCAATCCGAACTTACTATTTATAAATTTAATTTTTTTTAAAAAGAGATCCAAAATAAATATATTGAATTGAACTAGATTGATTCATTAGTTTTGCATATCTAAACTAACCAAATTGAAAATCAATTCAATTCAAAGCATATATTTTCTCCCTAGTCCTAGACCGATTCTTTATTTTTTGAATATTCAATTTTTGGTCCAATTCTAAATAATTTCAAATAATTGACCTAAAATTGAATTTGATCACCCTATGACAAATTACAAGCAATAGATGCAACTTGCTACTTGAAAACTAAACATATATGTCAAATTTAATAAAATAAGAAAGTGTGATGATAATAAAAATTATTAAAAACATCTTTCTCTCTCTTCTCCCACTTCTTCTATTCCACTCCTTCAAAGACAACAATGCCAATAAATGTTTTTTGCCATTTTTTATAACAATTTGTAACCATATAACAATATTATTGTTGGTGACTATAATGATTACGATTCTCTATTCACCTTATGACTCTCTATTCACCTTTCTTTTACCATCATCAACCCATTCAAAATTGGTTGTTTAATGGCGAGTAGCCTCTTTCATTTTTTAGTTGAATTAGAAACTAATTCTGTAGTATTTATATGCGTTATTTCATTTGCAAACCTAAATCCACCTTAGAAGATTACTTCTTGATACGGTCTGAGGCCAACATTTATAGATTGAGTAGACAAGTGCACTTATTGAGTATAGTATAATGTACGAGTATCGAGTGTCAACCCCTCAAGGACTAAAAGTACTAGTATTAGCTCTTTCTTTATTATTTAACCGATAAATTTAAGTGAATTAATTAACTAATTAAAAACTAAAATAAAATAATTCAACAAACTAGAATAATGAAAATATGAACTAGAAAGTAGGAAAAAGGTGACTAGTATGACAAATGGCACTTAACTATTGAATCTCCCTAAGACTTATTAAGAAATTAATTTTCCAACAACACAATCTAATTCAATATTTATGGAACAGTGAAAATCCCTTTATTATGTTGAAGTCATTCTCAAGATCCTTAACATCTAATTTTAGGTTGATTAATTGGAATCTCTTCATAATTTAAACTTCTACAATTGCATAGTTCTTTTGAATTTCACTATTAGGTTTGACCCTAATCTGAATGATTTATGCTATCCTATCTCTAGAGTTACATGCAACTCCTTTCAATTATGCTAAATCTACTTGATTTGTCAATCTATGTTTAAAGAATCGTAAGCCAAAAATCAATATTTCGGATATATCATTTCAAGAAAATAAAGAGCAAACACAACTAAATTCCATAAAATAATGAAAAGATTGTATTATCTAAAGAAAATCACAATTCAAAACTTATCTTAGGGGTCATCATACCCAAGTGCCTAACTAATTTAATTCATAATGGAATTATTAGCCAACATCGAAACAAAAAGAAAATAAAATAGAAAACTTTTCATGATAAAACCTTTGTATTTTCTTATTTTCTTCAAGTTTGATGGATGACCAATAATTATACTTTTATGGATAACTTTTTCTCCAAAAAATAAAATAAAAAAAAACTTCTCTCTAGAAAAACAAAATAAACAAAAAACTTCTTTTTTTAAGAAAAAAACTTCTCCTCCTATTTATATTCCCCTTAGTCTCCCTCCAAATAGGAAAAATCTCATCCTCCACCATTCAGAAAAAAACTAATAATAAACTCTCCTATTTTGAATAGGACCCGGTGCTTCTAATTCTCCAAATATTCTACACGGCTCTTTCCAATATAAATTAGGATAGGACTCAAATTTTGTTTGAAAAATATCATAACTGGTCCCTAATTTATTAAATTTTTGTTTCGTCGCTGAATTTCTAAAACTATATAATTTCACTCAGAAAACTCTCATAATTTATCAATCATATCCAATTTCTAGGATTTCCAAAAAAATCACAAATTAATAGCCAAAAGTGAGACATGATCTGATATTTTCTCCCAAGTTAGACTTAATTAATAATAAACTAACCCTAAAAATACTAAAAATAAAGAACTATCACTTCTATTGATCATGATATCTACAAGATTATGGGAGGAAACCACCCATATTGCCTTGGGTCACATTAGCAAATTACCTTTCATGGCCTATGCTTTAGCTCACATTAGCATAATATTTGTTAAGGTCTTTTGGTTAGTAATCTTTCCATGGTGGTTAATCTTTTTCCCATTTTTCTTTTAAAATTTTAAAGCTATTTCCAATTTTTCATGATAATTGTCTTGCCTTATCTTGTTTATGTTTCTTTGTAAGGATGGAAACATATAGGGCTTAGGGTGCACTACAGCTCGAGATAGATTTCAAAAAAATAAAAAAAAAAATTATGTAACTTTACAAAATGAAGAACTCTTGGTATTTTTTTTTCCTTAACTTGCTCATTCAATTAAGTACTAAAAGAGGATGTTCTTAACTAAAAAGCAAAAAAAAAAAAAGAATGTTTATACTTTAGCCCAAGGTAAGAATATATTTATAGTCTAGCGCCTGATAACTAAAATTTTTTATTACACCATTGTTTCTCTATCTTCTTATGGATAATAATTCATCAATCTCATTATTGAATTTCTTTGGTTAATCTAATTCTACAACAAATTATGTCCTCTTTTTCTAGTTGTGCAATTTTTGCCTATGAAGACTTCATTTTTAGTATATTGAATAAACCTGAAATTTTAGTTTTTTACTATTAAGATTTTGTTAACAATGGTGATAAAGAGGTGTTATTATAGGATTGTAGGATTTCTATTTTTATGGTAGAGGATAAATACCAACATAAGCGAATGAGTTAATTAAACGATTTTGCCACTCATGTTGCAATCCTTACTTTGAAATTTTAGTGCATACGAGTCTTTACTCAAAAGAGGGGCATCATAGATGAATTTGGTTGGTGGAATAGTTTTAGATGCTGATGATAATAGATGGTGATGGATGAGTTTCATAGATTATAGTATGGATGACATTATGAATTGATAGACTAATTGGTGATTATTGACGACCTTTGACTCTAAGCTAGTTAGAATACACTTGCAATAAGATAGTAAACATAAACTGGAAGGCTGGTTATCCCACAACCACTCTGATGGTCAAGTTAGAATGTGTTTAGAGAGCATGAAGATGATGAAATCATAGTTATAATTGATAGAAAAAAATTATAAATGAGTGAATTATGCATGTATTTTATATGTTAAAGTCTTTTATTTAAGCTTGGTGATAATAACCGTTACACACATTGAAGTAATACCAAAATATAAGGAAATTGTTTGTCCATATAACCCCATGATTTATAAATATTAAGTACATAAGTATCTTAGGATTCTCTAAATAATAATGACCTTTTCTATCATTGATGAATGCCCAAATGGTATTACCATTTGGTGTTTTGTTCTTTATTTACCTAAGAAACTATCCATTTCTAGGGCAAGTGTTCGTCCATAAACAGTTTTGTTATGTGAGGGCTGTCAATAGTTTTCCCCAAATGACTATACTTTTGACATTCATGTCAGTGTGACATTCGCTCACTGACTTTGTCCTTAGACCTTATTGGTAATTTTAGATGCTTCTAACTACAGTAAATGCATCTATTGAGACTTGAAAGTTCATCGCCTCTAACTAAGTCTCCTCTTTTTCTTTTGAAAAATAATTGTGCCAATAATTATTGCCTTGGTTTGGGAGTCTTCAAACAACCCCACAGGTTGCTTATACTTATTACAGGCACATCTCTTTTGATTGCCATTTCACTATAAAAGGGGGGTTTTAACCCTCATTTTTACCTTTATTATTTCTTAAATCTTTTGCTATATGAATTTTCCTTGAGTTTCTCTTATGTTTCCTTATGTTTTTGTCTCGTTTCTTGGTCACTAAACCCTTTCAAGGCAGTTCTTGCATTTAAGCTTTTAGGTACTATGCCAATTTTCCCTTGTCCATCTTCTTCTCTGTCTTTGGGTATCATGGAGTGTTTGATTTTTCAAGCAGTTGCTAAATTAAGGAATTTTCAGTGTGATTGGGGAGGAAGACTTATAATATTATAGGAATACCTACTAAATCCTTAAGAAATATGAGATAACCTTATGCCCTCCTAGCTATAGGGTCCTAGGGCCACTAGAAGTAAGAACTATAATCATCCATAAAGAAAAATTAGGTACTAGCCTTATGTTTCCCCTTCATCCAACCTTAATGGGTTATCTAGCCTTCTACTTCATCTTAATGACCTAACATCATCCAAAAAGTATGTAGGAAGGTTTGTTCAAACCCGAACACTTGGGATCAAAAACCAAATTAGAAAACTAAAAAGTGGGGATTGGTCTAAAGAGAAGGTCAAGCCCTCAAAAAGGATTCCAAAGAAAAAAGAAAGAAAGGTATCGGCCCTTGTGTACTAAGAAGGGGGGATGAATGTTAGTTATGCAACTATTAGAAGAAGTAGAAGAAGAGTATAACATACAACAATTTATAGTGGCTCGAGTATTAATAAACCCTACATCACCTCCTTAATTCTTCCAGTTAGGTGTTTTACTAACACCAAATAGTGTTTTGAAAGCTTACACTTAACTTTACTACTTATGTTTTGCAAAGGCTCATACAAAACCTTATAAGTGTTTTCCAAGGCTAACACTTAAACCTATTCAAGAGTTTTCTATTGGTTTACTCTTAAACCCAATCCTAAAGGGTGTTTAAAGCTCACACCAAACTTCTTACAACTAAACAACAAAGAGTAATTAAAAGAGAGAAAGTTGAGAAACAAATTTGCAAGATTTTGGCCTTAGTAAATGCTATTCTCATGCATTTATGTCTATTTGGTAGAGTATTTATAAGTTACTCCCACCAAAGAGATGTTAGAGACAATAATAGCACTATATCTCAAAAGTTAAAAACCAAAGTCTTGCATTTAATGCTTGTTAGACAAATATCACAATCACGACTTAAGTTTCACTTTAGATTTTGCTTGGTCATGGTTACGACTAGTACATGTGGTAGCATGGCATTGTTTCTTTACAAAAGTATCCATTAACACCTTTATTATGGCTCAACCTTTAAAATCATGAATTAGTATAGACGGTCGCAACTCAAGTCACATTAGAGAAGTGGCCATGATTTTGGACTGTGAATCAACTTGTGTAATCTTTAGTTTGAGTTAAAGGAGCGTCATGACCTCGACATAATTATATCAGTCATGACACTTGAACTTCCAAACGGCTCCTCAACATATGTCATTTATTGATTGGTGCTTAGGAGTTCATCATTGAAGATTTAAGGGTCGCAGTCAAGACTGACACCATGACACTAATCATGAATCAAACTGTCCAAAATTATTCTAAGTCTGTCAAGGCAGTGGTCCCGATGTAGGATCCAACTTTGATTTTCTTCTCCATTCAACTTATAATGAGATGTCAACTTTATTTCAACAATCACAACACTTAGAGAATATGATTAGAGTATTTCAATCTATATTGTTAAGATTAAAAGAGAGGTTTAACTTAAGTTTGACCAACCAATCCAATAAAAGGTATTTACTTATCTTTACTATTAAATGTACACTTGACGAATTATTACTAAATATTTTCTTATGTACGTAAAACGGAATTCTTTAAAAATATTTGAGTGAACTTGGATGATGATGAGGAGATCATCCTCACCCTTCCTACCATTATGACTGCCCTAGGATCCACTTTTAAGCGGACTATTATTGCCCTTACCCCTCCTCTAACTAGTGGTGTGTGCCTTCTCCTCCACCTTCTGCTATTATTTAAGTGAAAAATTTGATGAAGTGAATAAGAATAAGGGGAAATAAGGTCTTTAAGTCAAGGATGATGAGAAGGAGGAGGAGGATGAAATAGTATAGGCCTTACAAGTTTTGGGGGAGGAGTGTCTAGATCCTAGGCCCTAGTTAGAGGCCAATTCTAGTGGCATTGTCTAGAACTTTGCCATTCATGATAAGTTCTTAGACTTCATCGATCTGGGGCCTAACAAGTAAGAGTGGGAAAACATATAAGTGTTATGCATATATTAAGGGGCATGCAAACTTTATAGGAAACTCAAAAGAGGCAATAAGTAATTGAAACATCTTCTTTTATAAGTAGACTTATACCCTTTTAGCTTTTTTTCTTTTCTTTCTCAAATTTTAACTTCTAACTCTGTCTTAAGCAAGATGCGAAGAAGAAGATTGAAAAGGCTAAGAAGAAGGTGAAGGGGATTAAGAATTTTTAGCCCTTGTGCACCAAGAAGGGGGGGTTAAATTGGTGAGAAATATAAACATTTTTAGGGAGTTGATCAAATTAAAGATTAGAGAAAGAGGAGGACAAGAATTAACACAAGCAATTTATAATAATTCGAGTGTTAAGAAACCCTATGTCTATTCCCTAATTACTCAATTGATTATTTCACTAACTATCAATGGTGTTTTAGAAACTTACACCTAACTTACAAGTGTTTTCCTAAGGCTCACACTAAAACCTTTACAAATTGTGTTTTTGGCTCACATAAACCTTACACAGAATTTTATCACTTAGGCTCACTTTAATAACCCTAACTGAAAGTGTTTAAGGCTCAAGCTAACCTTTAACAACTCAAGTACAAGGATTAAATGAGTTAAATTGTTGAAAAGTCAAATTGCAAGAGTTTGGTTATAATTAATGTCTATCCTCTTGCATTAAAAGCCATTTGATTAGGTATTTATAAGTTCTAACTACCAAAGAGCTGTTATAATTAAAACTATGTACAAATCTCTAAAGTGTGGTAGCAAATCCTACAATAAATGATTGTTAGAATCTAATTGTAGTCAAGACAGGATGTCTCAATTGTGAACTACTTTTTGCTATGGATTTTCCATTTCTTAGTTGCGATATTTAAATGTATCTACTAGCTAGTAACACATCGCATTTTAACATTTGTTCTTCAAAAACTAGTCATTGATACAATCTAATGGATTATAAAGGTCAGGGTCAAAACTCCCACGTCATAGTCGTTACTCGAAATAGCATTAAGATAGTGGACTACTACTTCTATCATGAATCAAACTAGAGGATCATATTCCATCTTAAGGGTGAGTCACAATCACTACCAAATAGTGCAATCATGAAATTTAAGTCTCTAAATGTCTTCTTAGACATGTGGCACTATTTTGCTATTTTTTAGGTGATCATTTGAGGACTTTGTAAAGCTTTCAAAACTCATGGTCGCAAGCTCCATCTCAACTCCCACCACAAAATAGACTGAAACTTTTGCTTTCTAAAATTCTTGAGGTAGTGATCATAATCCTTTTGTCTTAGTTGTGATTTTGGAGTACATTTAAATACTTGGAGAACTTTGCTTCCATTCAACTTTCAATGAGTTTATAACTTAAATTATATAAGAACAATATTTGAAATAGACATTAGAGCCTTTCAATCTATATTGTCAAGATCAAAATAGAGCTTTGACTTAAGTTTGACCAACCTAGTCCAATAATCTCCCTCTTTTATTTTAATAATCTAGATTGAGTATGTATAGTATAAAAGCTTTAAATTGCATACTCTTATAGATTTTAAGTGTTTGGAAGTTAATGGATATAGTAAAGGTAAGATAATGAACACTATAAACACTTAAGGCTTGAATTTCAAAGTTTTAAAGTTGCTCCTCCTTAATCCATACTCCCACTTTGAATGACTCCAACCAATTATCATTCAGTTTAACCTAACTTTGCACATATCATCTCTTCCCATTTGTTAAGATAAAAAAGATAAGGAAAAGAAAGAATAATGAGAGGGATATCAAGTGTGATCGTAATGTCAATTAATCATCATATAATCATAAGGAGAAGAGAAAATATAAGAGATAATAAAAGAGAAACACATACTTCATCCTCATCATCTTCATCATTTTCTTCATTGTCTTCAACTTTTTGTTCTTATTCTTTGTCTTCTAATGCTTCATTGTTGTTGGGTTCATTTGTTTTTTCTTCTTCCTTATCGTCTGAGAATTCAAAGTCTTAGAGATGGCATGAAAAGGGAAGGTAAAGTTTTTCTAGGATCTCAACTATATCCCTATAAAGGTGTTGAGAAAGTTGAACCTCTTGAGAATCTTCTTAATAAGTTAGATACCTTGGCCATCACAAAAGTCCTAGAAAAAGAAGAGGGAGGATGGACCTGAGGTTTTGCCTTAGATTATTTAAGGATTCCTCTTGAGGTTCACCTTTTTCTATCACAAGCCTACTCCTTTTCTTAGCTTAAGATGTTTGGTGTTGCTTGGCTCTTTTAGCACCCAATATATACTCATAGGTGTTTTGTTTGATGGCTTTTTCCTTGATCAAATAGGTGAGGTCAAAGAAATTCTTTTGAGGGAGGTAAGTTTTGGTCAAATAGGCTTCATTTTTAAGAGTTAAGGCTCTCATAAAATGACATATCGCCAAAATATGGGAGGGAATGAGAAATGGACTCTTTTTAGATAGGCTCATATGGGCTAATTGGTCCATAAAGTAGTAGTAAATATGGATTGGCTTGTTTACAATAAGGTAATAAAGAAATGACAAGTCTTTTTAAGACTCTTTATCATTTTCATCACCTCTTGCATTAATGGAAAATGTAATAATACAATGGAGAAGCCAAAAAGTTAGGGTTTTAATATTTTTAGCTAAGGACTTTTTAGGGTCATGTTTCCTCCCTATTGAGATTTGGTTCCAAAAATTTTTTTTAAAAAAAATCAAGACCAAGAGAAGAAATATTAAAGGGAATATGGTTACCAATTTGGAAATTAAACAAAGAGCAAATTTGCTTATAAGTTATATAGTATTCCTTACTAAAACATCTGAAATGTAAGCCATGCATACTAGCTCTTAAGTTTATTGCCTTACTTATCTTCATTGTGCACATGAATTCCAAAACTACCTCTTCATAGCTTGATTCATCTTTAAATATGAACTTTACCCATCCTCAATTGGATAGAAATGCATTGATCTCACCATTAGGGTTGAGTGTTTAGAGAATAAAAGCAAAATTAATCTTATTGGGTTAGATTATCTTTTCTTGTTAGCCTCAAATCTAGCTTTCACTTCTTTGTTGATGCCCTTTATAAGATGGAGAGAAGGGGTTCACCTTTGAAGAGGTGAGGAGCTTTGGGCAATGCCTTTCCCTTTATTATTTTTGGTTGAAGGATTTCTTGGAGCTATGGATGGATGATGATGAAGAGAATTTGATAGAAACAAAGAAAATATGGAAGGTAAAAAGTGAAAGAGAAGTTTTGGAAGGATTAAATAGCTAGAAAAAAGGGTTAAAATGGATAGAAAATGACTAAAAAAACATCAAATGTTCCTCTTCCACTGTTTGGGTGATGAATGGTCATTAAAAATGGCTAAAATTTAAAAAGATTTGAATTTTCATGATGACAAATTGATATCATGAATAAGAATTTTAAAAGACTTTGAAAATCAGATTGGCTTGTAAAAAGCGACTGTAAGAGGCAGTCTTAGTTGCAATTTATAGGTCATTTTCAAAAAAAAAAGTTTGAAAATAGAATTTTTACAAATGATCCAAATATGTAGTGATCAATTTAATATATTGATGATTAATTCATGTAATTGAATATGGAGAAACTCAAATTCATGTAGAATCAATTCATCTCAACATAACAAATCAATATATGTTCATCATAAACATATCAAATAACTTAACAACAACTAAGCAAATATAAAAGCATATAATGAAACCTATTCTCACCCTAGAGAGCTTCCATCAAGCATCCCTTGTTCCCTTTTAATAAAGTTCATCCTTTCTTCATTTAGGGGTTTAGTGAAAATATCCACAAGTTGGTTATGAGCGTCAATAATTATAAAACTACATTCCTATTTTGCTCATGATCTCTAAGAAAATATTGTCTTATGTCAATGTGTTTGCTCCTAAAGTGTTGGATGGGATTTTTAGAAAGATTGATAGCACTAGTGTTGTGACATTTGAAACGAATGTGATCAATATCTTTTTCATAATCTTTGATTTTTTGTTTCATCCAAAGAACTTGGGTGCACCAACAACCCATCACCACATATTCCACTTTCACAATGAATAAGGCAACCAAATCTTACTTCTTGCTAAACCAAGAAACTAGACTCTCACTAATGAATTGGCAAATTTCAAAAGTGTTCTTATCTAACAAACTACTTGCATAATCAACACTTAAATACTCAAGAAAGATAAAAGATGAGTTCTTAAGATACCAAAAACCTAAATGCATGGTGCCATGCAAATATTTCAAAATCCTTTTTACTACATATAAATGTGATTTCTTAGGGTATGATTGAAATCATGCACACAAGCAAACACTAAACATAATATCAGGTCTAGAAGCGGTAAGATAAAAAAGAGAGCCAATCATACCACTGCATTTTTTCTCATCTATAGGCTTACATGATTAATCTTTACTAATTTTTATTGATGCATTGGTGGTTTTTCTACCTTGCATCCGTCTATTCCAAATCTTAAGTAACTCCTTTATGTATTTGGATTGGTTAATGAAGATGTCTTTTTTGCTTTGTTTGATTTGAAGACGAAAGAAGAGCTTAAGCTCACCCTCATGCTCATCTCATATTCTTTAGTCATACACTTGACAAAATCCTCACAAAGAGATTTGTTAGTCGCACCAAATATAATGTCATCAACATAAATTTAAACAATCAATGTGTCCTTATTATGCCTTTTTACAAATAAAGTTGTGTCAACCTTGCCCCTTTTTAAAATCATTTTTCAAAAAAAAAAAGAACTAAGTCTATCATGCCAAGGTCTAGGTGCTTATTTCAAACCATACAAGGCCTTAGTCAATTTGAAAACATGGTTTGGTAAATCATGAGATTTAAAACTGAGAGGTTATTCTAAATAGATTTCCTCCTCAATAAAGCCATTTAAAAATTCACTTTTAACATCCATTAAAAAAAGCTTAAAATTCATGTGGAAAGCATATGCTAGAAGAATTCTAATGGTCTCTAACCTTGCAAAGGGGGTAAAGGTTTCACCATAATCTATGCCTTCTCTTGCTCATACTTTTTGGTAACCAATCTAGCCTTATTCGATATGATGGAACCTTGCTCATCTAACTTATTCTTAAACACCATTTGCAACCTATAACCATATGATCCTTTAACCTAAAGATAAGTTCTCAAACTTATTTCTCTCTAATTGGTTGAGCTCTTCTTTCATAGCAATCACATAACACTCAACATTGAAAGCCTCATTAATTAACTTTGGCTTCAATTAAGAAGTAAATGCAAGATTATTATCTAATGCTTTTAATTTAGCTTTAGTATTTACTCCCTTGGAAGTCTCACTAATAATTAACTCTTTTGGATGATTATTAGAGTACCTCTAATTCTTAGGGAATCCTTGAGCTTAGTTCTCTTTTTATTAAGGTTGAACTTATTCTACTTTTTGAGGTGCCTCTTGTTCTCCAAGATCATTTACATTCTCCCTTGTTATGGAGTTAAGCTCCAATTTCCCAATCACCTACAAGATCATCAATAATAGTACCTTTGCTAGGGTTGAATAATCGAGAATTATACAATCATTAGTTTTAGAGTTAAATTTTCCAAGGTTGTCTTTAGTATTCAATATATAACATTTTCATCCAAACACTCTAAGGTATGAAGCTTAGGCTTTCTTCCATTCCATAGCTCATAAGAAGTTTCATTTAGTATGGGTCTTTTATAAACTATATTTGTAATATAACAATAAGTGTTTATGGCTTCAATCCAAAAGCAGTTTTTAAAAGAATACTCATTGGGCATAGCCATAACCATTTTAACCAATGTTTTATTCTTTTTCTTTACAACACCATTTTATTATGGTATTTTAGAAGCCATAAAATTATGTGAAATCCCATTCTCTAGATAATAGCTTTCAAAAAATTCATTTTGAAATTCTTTTCCATGGTCACTTTTAATAGAAGACAAAGTAAACTTTTTCATTTTGAACTCTTTTTGTAAAACTTCTGAAAACATCAAAGCATCACTCTTATGAGCCAAGAAACTAACCTAAGTGAACCTAGAGTTAGTCATCAAGTAAGACAAGTGCATAATGCTGTCATCAAGACTAGCATTTCTAGTTGGCCCAACTATGTCCATGTGAATGATTTGAAGAGGCCTAGTGGTACTCACATCATTATTTAACTTATATGATGTTTAGTGTTGCTTCCTCATTTGACATTGTCCACATATCTTATCTGTAGCAAACTTGAGCTTTGGAACACCCTTAACTAGCTCACCTTTAGATCAGTTTTAGAAAAGCTCCATGCTTACATGTCCAAGTCTTCTATGCCAAAAACCATGCTTCATTTTTTAATTGACATAAGACACATGAAAGATTGATTAGCCAAATTGTCTAAGTCAATTATGTATGTGTTGCCTTGCCTTTCACCTTTGAAGACTACATTCTCATCTACCAAGATGGTGACAAGGCATTCTTTAGAATCAAAGGGAACTTTGTTACCAGTATCACATAATTAAATTACACTTAATAAATTATGGTTTAAAACATGAACTAAAATTACATTATCAATAAGAGGGTAACCGTTCCTACCAATTACACTAATGCCAATTACCTTACCCTAGACATTATTTTCAAATGTCATATTACCATCGTTTATTTGTTTAATGGATGTGAATAGATTCTTATTTTCGGTCAAGTGCTTTGAACATTCACTATCCACATGCCAATAATTGTCTTCCTCATTAGTGATATCCAAGCACACCTACAAAACAAAGCAAATTTACCTTTATTTTGGTACCCAAAGATACTTGGGTTTTAAAGTTTTTAAGGATTAGGCTTCGAAAAGTGCTCTAATTTAAGGTTTGTCTTCCTAATATAATAAAACACATAAATATACCCACATCTCATGCAATGGTTGCATTGGAGTTTAGACTTATTAGTCTTTCTTTTATGAGTCATTTTAGCATGAGTAGGAGGCCTTCTCATGTCATGGCCATGTGTACATATGCCAGAATATGTGTGGTAAGAAGTAGGAGGTGTGTGCCTTTATGAATGCCTTTTTAAGCACATGAATGCATAATTAGCTCTTTGAGGCTTGGCTTTTAAGCTTTGGGCTGCTTTTCCCTCACTCTTCTTCCCAACTACCTATATGCTAGAAGTTTGAGGTGTGAAGGCTTTAATAAAAATAGGAAGAGAAGATATGGATGTATAAGCACTATTCAAGCCGAGACCATGTCTCATAAGAGGTGGTCTTTAAGATATAATAAGTGTATCTAACTCTTCTTTCCTGTTATGAAATTTTGAAATAAAATTTCTCAATTCAATGACCTCATTTTTAAAAGTTTCATTTTCTTTTCCTAAAGAATCAAATGAGGTTGGTGTTTTAAAATGTTGTTTTGAAGACTTCTTGAGCTCCTCATTAGTGGTTCTCAAGCTATAAATAAGATCATATAAACTTTTAAAATCATCCTCAAGTTTAGAATATTTTTTCTTATAAATTTCATTTTGGATTTATATTTATCACAACTTAATGACATGGCTTCAAGTAGCTCATAATCCATATCCTCATAAGGATCATTAACATTGCAAGATTGGAAAAAATTGTTTACTCATTAAAAGAGTCCTCTTGAGCCATGAAGAAAAAGTTTACAACCTCATCATCATCTTCCTCTTCACTTTAATCATCATCCCAACTTGTTGTAAAGCCCTTTTTTCTTCTCCTTATCCCACTTCTTCTCTTTCGTAAGTTTGGGACAATCAGATTTGATATGACCTTGCTTTCATATTCAAAATAACTCACATAATTCTTCTTCTTTTTGAAGTTGGATAATGCTTTCTTGGGGTTTCTTCATTCATTTCTTCGCTTTATAAGCTCATTGGATCTCTAAAGAGAATGGCACGCTCTTCTTCTTCCTTCTCACTTTCATCATTTTCACTTAAGCTTTCTTCCACTTCTTTATCTTTGCTAGAGGAATTGAGAGCAATAGTCTTTTTCTCTAATTTTTCTCCTTATTCTCTCATCCTATTCATTTCTTCATCTTTCTTTATCACTATCTCATGAGTACGAAGCTTTCTGATGAAGACATTCGTTGTTACTTTGCTAATGTCTCGGTTAAACTCTTTAATACTACATACCCAAGCCCTAAAATTTTTCAAAGGAAGCATTTTAAGGGTTTTTGGTGTTTACCTTATGGTTTGTGAGAGTTCTCCAATACTTCTTTATATTCTTGACAATGGTGAGGAGTCCATTTGTCATCTCAGTGATGGCTTCGTTCTCTTTTATCATGAAGAGCTCATGCTCCATCATATACATATCTAATCTATTTGATTTCACTTATATAGTGCCTTTATGGTGGTTCTCTAAGGCCTTCCATATTTAACGAGTAGTATAAGAATGTTAAACTCTTCCACATTCTTCTCTTGAGATAGGCTTTGCTCTTTTATTCTTGCCAGTTGTTTTCTTATATGCCTCAACCCATTTTTATCTTAGAAGCAACTCCTCACTACCATCCATTACCCTAGTAGGTGGCTTCCATTTTTTTGCTACAATGTCCTAAAGATCCACCCCATCACTATTAAGATAAATCGTCATTCTATACTTTCAATAAGCATAGTTGAATCCATCAAAGTAGGGCTTGAGGTAAGTGTGGATTCCTTTTTGTGCCATGATCTTTTCCCAAGAAATTAAGACAAATTTTAAGACCTTCATTGTGATACCACTTATTAGCCCTTGTGCACTAAGAATAGGGGTTGAATTGATAAAAAAAAATATGAACTTTTATAGGGAGTTGATCAAATTAAAGATTATAGAAAGAGTACGAAAAAAATCAACATAAGCATTTTATATTGGTTCAAGTATTAATATACCTTACATTCACTCCTTAATCACTTAGTTGCGTATTTCACTAACTCTAAATGATGTTTTACAAGTTTATATCTAATTTATAAGTGTTTTCCTAAGGCTCACACTAAAACTTTTACAATTTTTGTTTTTGGCTCACACACAACCTTGCACAAAAGTTTTATTACATAGGTTCACTATAAAAACCCTAACCCAAAGTGTTTAAGGCTCACACTTAACCTTCAATAACTCAAGAACAAAGATTAAATGGGTTAAAGTGTTAAGAAATCAAATTGCAAGAGTTTGGTCACAATTAATGACTATCTTTTTGCATTCAAAGCTATTTGGTGTGGCATTTATAAGTTTCAACCACTAAAGAATCGTTACAATCAAAACAGTGTGAATCTCCAAAATATGGTGGAAAATGCTACATTAAATACTTATCAAAGTCTAATCATGGTCGAGTTAGGATGTTGCAATTGCAAACTACTCACACAGGATTTTCCCATTTCTTAGTCTTGATTTTCAAATATGTCTAACGGGTAGTGACACATGGCATTTTGACATTGGTTCTTCAAAAACTAATTGTTGGTACCCTCTAATGGATTATGAAGGTCATGGTCGAGACTCCCACATCATAGTCGCTACTTGAAATAATACTAAGCTAATGGATTGCCACTTCCATTATGAATCAAACTAGAAGATCATGTTTCATCTCAAGGGTGAGTCTTAGTCACTACCAAATATTGTTGTCATGAACTTCAAATCCCTCAAAGACTCTTTAAACATATGACACTCTTTCGCTATTTTTTGAGTAATCCTTGGAAGACTTTTTGAACCTTTTAAAAGTCATGGTTGCAAGCTCCACTGTGACTCCTACTGTAAAATAGACTAGAACTTTTGGTTCTTAAAATTCTTGAGGAAGAGAATGTGATCCCTTTGTCTTGGTTATAATTTTAGATAAGTTTAGATAATTGGAGGATTTTTCTTCCATTCAACTTCCAACGAGTTTATAAATTAAATTATATAAGAACAACACTTGAATTAGTCTAAACTTATATAAGAACAACACTTGAATTAGATAATTTTGGATAAGTTTAGACATTAGTTCCTTTTAATATATATTGTCAATACAAAAAGAGAGCTTTGACTTAAGTCTAACCAACCTAGTCCAATAAGAAAAAAATGAAAGAAAAGATAAATGAGATGGTTAAACATCAAAATGCCAAACTAAAAAAGACTTAGCTTTCATTCAACAAGGAAATTATAAAGCAAGGCATTCAGGTCATCCATCTTAATAAGGATCTGGATAAAAAGAATGATTAAGTAATGTTTGGCTACAAGATTATAACACATATTAAAAAGAAGTTAGACGATGTTATGGCCTTGAGGAAATTCAATCAAGGCAATCTATTCATCCCATGCACCTTTGACTCCATCACACAAGCTCGAAGCATGTCTTTAAGTGTTTGAATTATCCTTTTCGATTGCCCATCTATTTGAGAATGAAAAGTAGTACTGAAACTCAACTTGGTACCTAATGCCTATTGTAAATTGGCATAAAATTGAGATGTAAATCGTGGATCTCTATTTGATATAATGGACACCAAAACACCAAGTAATCTAATAATGTCATCCACATATTTCTTGGCTAACTGCTTAAGTGAACTATCCCATCGAATAGACAAAAAGTGAGTTGATTGAGTTAATCGATCAATGATCACCCATATAGCATCATTCTTTTTCAAAGTTCTCAATAACCTATATATAAAGTCTATGGTTATTCTTTCCCATTTCCATACTGGAATCATTAATGGTTTCAATTTTCTAGTTGGTTCCTGATGTTCAATTTTGATATGCTAAAAAGTCAAACATGTTGAAATATAGGCTGCTTGCCTATCTGTCTGAGGATAAATAGCACCATATGAATATATTGCTTCTTGATTTAGTTCAAACATGTTTATATATGGGTTGTTGAGAATATAGGTTGAAATATAGCAGCCTATATTGAAATATAGGTGGAAATATATCAACCTATTGAAATATAGGTTGCTACATGTTCTCCATATTGAAATATAGGTTGAAATATAGGCTCCTCAAATAGGCAAACCTTGGAGTGCTTCGATGTTATTTGTTAAAAAGAAAGACAGGTCAATTAGGCTATATGTTGATTATTGGCAGTTGAATAAGGTTACTGTGAAGAACAAATATCCTTTACCAAGGATAGATGATATATTTCACCAGTTATAATGAGCACAAGCATTTTTTAAAATTGACTTGAAATCAAGTTATTATCAGCTTAAAATTTCAAACTAGATGTACCGAATACTACTTTTCAAACTAGGTATGGGCATTATGAATTTTTGGTGATGCCATTTGGTTTTACTAATGTACCAACTGCATTTATGGCTCTTATGAACAAAGTGGTTCAACCTTAGACAAATTTATAATTGTGTTCATTAATGACATACTAGCTTATTCAAGGAGCAAATAAGAGCATGAACAACATTTAAGGATTGTGTTGCAAATTTAGAGAGATAAATAGTTATTTGCTAAATTAAGCAAATACGAGTTCTGGATTGACCATGTGGTATTTTTAGGAAATGTAGTTTCTAAAAAGGGCATAGAGGTGGATTCAAATAAAATTAAAGCAATAGTGAATTGGGAAACCCCAAAGAGTGTTGCAGAAGTCTGAAGTTTCTTAAGGATAGCTAGGTATTATCATCAATTTATTAAAGATTTTCACTTATAGTTGCTCCTTTGACTAAGTTACTTCGAAAAAAATTTAGCATTTCAATGGTCTGAAGCATGTCAGAATAGTTTTGATGAATTAAAAGATAAATTGATATATGCTCCAATTTTAGCATTCCTATAGGTAATGAAGGATATAATGATGTTTCTCATTAAGGTTTAGGATGTATTTTAATGCAAAATGGTAAGGTAATTGCATATGCATCTAGACAACTGAAGCTTTATAAATTATCTTACCTAGTACACGACCTAGAACTTGTTGCCATTATGTTTTCTTTGAAAATATGGAGGCATTACTTGTGTGGAGAAACTTTTTAGATATTTACAGATCATAGGAGCTTGAAGCATTTGATGAGCCAAAAAGAATTAAACATGAGACATATATGGAGGTTAGAATAACTAAAAGATTATGATTACACCATTAAGTATCACCCAGGGAAGGAGTTCCTGCAATTGGATCTTCAATTCTATCAACTCAACTGAAGCCATCCTATAAGGTGGAATGGATATAAGTGTTATTCCTAGGACTAACTCAATTATGAATTCTATCTCCCTTTCATGTGGCAAATCGAGTAAGTCAACTAGAAATACTTCTAGAATCTCATTTACCACATAAGTCGAATAAGCCTTACAACCACCTTTAATCATGCAAAAAGAATTGATAGTAGAAATTAGACATGCAGGTACAATTTCTCTTTCCCCTGAAACAGAACCTTTGTCTGATTTAGAGATTTTAGAATAACTTCCTTAGTAAAACAATTCACTATTGCATGATATTTAGAAAATCAGTCCATACCCAAGATCATATCAAATTCATAGAGTGGCAACAGTACTAGATCAACATTATACTCAATGTCATCAATATGAATCACACAATCATAACGTACCTTATCCACAATCATCACATCTCTCAAAAAAGTACCGAAACATAGGTTAAAACCTAAAGGCTAATGTTGACTATACAATTGGGATGTCATGTTCAATGAAATGAATGAATGTGTGGAGTCATGATCAATTAATACATCAACTTCTAAATCTTGGAGAAAAATTTTTGTAGTGATAACTTTTAGAGCAGTGATGGCTTCTTGCCTAGTCATGGCAATTACTCTGGCTTGTGTCAGTGTCTAGAACTCTGGCCTTTTGATCTGCTCATACCATGGACAGCTGTAGTTGTTATGCCTTTACCTCTATCCTTGACAAATGATAGTCCAGCTCCATTTGCTTTTAAAACTTCAACTATGGATTCTGATGTAGCTTTACCTCTATCCCCTCTATCCCCTTTAACATTCTCAATCTTTTAGGAAATTCTCTAAGCATATGATCAAAAGACTCACAAAAGTAGCTCTTGTTAGTCAATTTCCCATGTTCACCCATATGTTGCCTACCACAACATACACATGAAGGTGGTTGTTGCATAACTTCGCCTTAACCTCTGCCTATATAAGATGAAACTCCTAATCCCCTGCCTTTATAGCTAGAGTAACCATCCCTAGCACTAGATTGTGATGGCGCATAATCTTCACGTTTACCTTTCTTTTTGCTAAAATCTCCCATAAACTGAATAGCCCCTTTTTTACTCATTGCTCTATCCTTTCTTTCTCTAATCTTTCCACCCTGATTACAACAGCTTTTAGCTTGGTATAACTTTCAAGATCTGCAACTGTAATCTTACTTCTAATCTCATATCTTAGTCTCTCTTTAAACTTTTGACATTTATCTTTATCAATGGCCACCATGAAGGATGCATAATCAGATAATTAATTAAACTTTACCTCATACTTAACTATGTCATCTCCTGCTATTTTAGATTCATAAATTCTCTTTTTTGTCGCCTTAATACAATTTTAGCATGAATTTATTGTTGAACTCATGAAGGAAATCATCCCATGTAAGCACTAGAAGCTAGACATCACTCCCTAGAATGGTTTCCCACCAATCATATGCATCACCCTATAATAGCAACACTGCATAATCAAACTTTTCTTCAATAGCGATACTGCATAATCAAACTTTTCTTCTAGTGTTCATTTTATCAAATTCAAAACTCTATATGTTCTTTTAGGCCATGTCTTTGCCAATGTTGGATCTATGCTACCACTGAAGTTGATTGCAACCTATTTTCTTAATTTATCATACCTTCTTTCTTTTTGATTTTCCTGACCCTACACTATTGGTTCACCAATTCTATATTGTGGTTACCATGAGATATATGTTGTGCATGAAAATGTGTAGGAGATCTAACTCTATCAGTAGGTTGATCTCTTAATAGTTGGTATGATGCTTTTATGGAATGCAAATCAGTTGACTCCCCTCTCCTTAGTGAGTCATGGATACTACTATGACTACCATCTATTAATGCACTATAGACATATAAGACTATGTCATATGATAATGCATAATAGTGTAGAAGTAATGTCATGTTCATATGTATATCCCTATGGAACCTATCCCTACTCTAATACCAAAAACTGTAATAACCATTATTTATAATGTTATAACATGCACACAACATAAGATAATTTTCCTTGTAATCATACAAATATCACATCTATGTTCAAGTATCCCAAATGCAATAATGCAAGTGTCATCGTCGTACTTATCAAATTCATATATCTAAATGATTATTATCTAATGCATATGGTCATGTGGGATCGCAAATTATTTATACAATGAATGTGTTCATGTCAAAGTGCTAATGAATGAGGATTGGGATGTTACACTCCATCTACCACTAAGATCATAATGGAGATGACTATTTCTTCGTCAACTACTAGGTAGATATAGAAAGAGTTTCACTAAGCTTAGGTCTACTTAAAGTGTTGAAGTGTTCAGGAAAATCTTAAGCTCCTCTAAGGTCGCCTGATAGTCCTCTAACCATTTAAAATGCATGGAATTTTTTAAGCTTTTATATAAAGGTAAACACTATTTAGCCAAACAATAGATGAATCATCCTAATGTCGTGATCTTTCTATTTAGCTTCTATGCCTTGTTAACTGTTCGAGGCAGTTTTATGTCTAAAATGGCTTGAATATTTTCAGGGTTCACTTTAATCTCACATTCAAAGATCATGAACCAAAGAACTTGCTTACCTTTATCCCAAACGTATATTTGTATAGGTTAGCTTTATGTCATTCCTGTTCAAGACATCAAATACCTTTTAGAGATCATTTATACGAGACTTATTTGTCTTAATTTTCATTGTAAGATCATTTACATAAGCCTCATCATTCTTATCAATGTGTTCCTTGAACATAAAGTTCATTAACCTCTAATAGGCAACTCTTACATTCATGAGGCCAAAGGCCATCTTCATGTAGTCATATATACCCTAGTTTGTTATAAAGAATGTATTCTCCTTATCGTTTAGGTGCATTGGTATTTGATGATACCCTTATGTCGCATCTAGCAAACTATACCTGGAAAGGCACACAATGGAGTCTACTAGTTAATCGATATTTGTGTTGAGATTTGTAGAATAAGCATAATTAAAAAATAAAAAATTTTCTATATAAAATCCCAACAAAGATCCATGCGATTCAATTAAATGGAAAAGAGGAATGTAAAAACCTTACTAATTTGAACAAAACAAATGATACTGATAGAGGGTAAAAAATGGGTTTACATCGATAAAACCCAACCTCAAGCTTGGAGTGTAAATCATCATATTCAAACGCTACCAAATTGATGAATGTCCTCTACAAGTATCCACATGAACATGTTCCATCCAAATTAGAAGTGTGTTAGCACTAGGGCTCTTTCTCTCTCTCTCTCTCTCTCTCTCTAAGATGTTTTGAAAAACATGAATGCTCTACATGTTTTAGAAAATCCTAAAAACATGCATACATATCTTAACTATTGAGATATTTATGCCAACTTTGTATCTTAAAAATACAAATAACATAATATTTTATTTCATTTTTAACCTTTAAAATGAATTAGATATTTAAATAATTTAGATAATATCTCTAATTATCTTAATTACAAATAGAGAGAGCAGTAAAAACAAATTTCTCTTTGGGCCTATTCTATGTGTGTAACCTTGTAGCTTCATATAAAGTTAGTAATGGCCCAAAAACCTATTTTGGCTTACTAAGCATAAGTGGCCTCTAGCAAGATATTATGACTACCCAAATTAGGTCAATGATCTGACTTAACCTACTTTACAAATAGTATTATAATCCTTTTGCCACGTTATATCTCAATTGAACATAAGACATTGATCATGTCATCGTTATACAATTCAATTCTTTCTCGATCTCCAAGTAGATTAATGTAAAATAACATTGATAACCTTTTTTCACATGGCCATGCAATCTCTTCAATTTAACTTATCAAAGGGCCTAGAGATATATTTCTCATAAACATATGAGGGAAAATTTTCTTCTCAATCACTCATTTTCCTTTATATGATTTACTTCATGTCCAATATCATCCTATTAAAGATAATGTTAGACTATATCAAAACATGAAGTTTATCATATTGAAATCCATGATGATTTTCAAGTTAGAGGATTAAGTTAATACTATTTCATGAAAATCACTTATTACTATTTATCCATGTAGTGTTCTCATAGTGAGTCAGTCCAATACAATGTTTCTTAAACATGTATCTATGAGTTTGACTTAATACCATATATCTATGACTAGTAAAACATAGTCATCAACCAAACACATACTAATCTTCGTTCATTATTATCCTAATAATAATGAATAACTATAGATAATTTAGAAAATAGTTGTTTACACCTAAAGGTTTTACTATCAAGTCGCATACTTGATGACGTTATGTAGAATTAACTATTCATGAAATTTGTAATTTAGTCGTAAACAAAATATAAAAGAGATATTTAATAAAATTATAGTCATGACATTATTAAGAAAGCATTCATTGCAAGAATTGGCCTAGGGGACATAACTAATAGTCTCCCACTTACAATAGGCCTAATAAAAAAATATGTCTAATACACATTGACCTAGCATGACTCATATGTTTTGGCTATGATAATGGTTTAGTGAATGGATCAATAATGTTCTCACTAGTTGGCACTCTGCATATCTTTATGTCTCCCCTCTCAATGATCTCTTGAATGAGATGAAAACACCTGAAGATGTGTTTGGATCATTGATGTGATCTTGGCTCCTTAGCCTTTGTGATGGTTATATTGTTATCACAACACAATTCCACTATATTTGAACTATTAAGTATAACATCCAGTTTATTGATAAATTTTTTTTATCTAAACAACCTCCTTAACTACTTCTGAGGTGGCTATATACTCAGCTTTTATTGTAGAATTAGCCACGATGTCTTACTTTGAACTTCTTTAGCTCATTGCACCTCCATTTCAATAAAACACATAACTTGACTGCGATCGAAAGTCATCCTTGTTAAACTAGAAGCTAGTGTTTGTGTAACCACTTACAACTAGCTCATCTTCTTATTCTCCATATATTAAGAATGCATCCTTAGTCCTTCTAAAGTACTTAAGGATATCCTCAACTATTATCCAATGACTTTCACCTGGATCTGACTAGTACCTACTAGTTTTACTTAGTGCGTATGACACATCAATTCAATTACATATCATGGCATACATGATAGATCTAATAACAAAAGCATATGGAATCATATTCATGTGCCCTTGCTCATCCTGTCTCTATGGACAATGAGTCTTGCTAAGAGTTATGCCATATGACATTGGTAAGAGTCCTCTTTTGGAATCTTGCACACTGAACTCTGACTTAGGCCAATAAGCCTTTTAGATCTATCCAATAAGCCTTTTAGATCTATCCAATAAGCCTTTTAAATTGATCTTCATAAATCTTTATGCTAAAGATATAGGTGGCTTCACCTAAGTCTTTCATTGAAAACCAATTCCCTAACCATACTTTAACATTTTGTAGCGTAAGGACATCATTTTTAATGAGTAATATGTCATCAACATATAGAACAAAGAAAACTATTGCACTCACCACTAACTTTTTTGTAAACATAAGGCTTATCTTCATTTTTTATGAAGATTCCAACTCTGAAAAGCTTGCTTTAATCCATAAATGAACCTTTAAGGCTTGTAAACCTTTCTAGAATTCTCAAGACTGATAAAACCTTCTAATTATGTCTTATACACATCCTCAAAAAGATCTCCATTAAGAAATATTATTTTGACGTCCATTTTTCATATCTCATAATCATAGTATGTTGTTATGGCAAGGACAATCTGAATGGATTTAAGCATAATAACTAATGAAAAGGTTTAATCATAGTCTATACCATGTGTTTGCTTGTAACCTTTTGCAACCAGCCTTGCTTTATAGGGATGCACATTGACATCAATGCCTATTTTCTTTTTGGAAACCCATTTGCACCCAGTTGTTTTTAAACCTTCAAGCGGATCAATAAAAGTCCATAGTTGATTGTCATACATGGATTGCATTTCAAACTTCATGGGTTCTAGCCATTTTTCAAAGTCTAAACTATCCATAACCTTTTAATAGGATATGGGCTTGCTTTGGTCTACAAATATCAGTTCTTTACTATCAGTTAAGAGAAATCCATATCTCTCAATTATCTAATGTGTTCTTATAAACCTTTTAGGAGCTTGTATTACTTGTACAAATTCAACAACTGTTTGTGAATCCTATTGAGATTCCATGGGTAGTTTAATACTATCTTATGGTTCTTGAATTTCTTCAAGTTTAACTTTTCTTCCACCGGTTCTTTTAGAAATGAACTCTTTTTCCAAAAAGATACCATTTTAAGCAACAAACACTTTGTTCTTAGAAATATTATATAAGTAATATCCTTCAGTTTCTGTAGGACATCCCATAAAATACCATTTATCTAATTTGAGTGCTAATTTATTTGAAATTTAACACTTCACATAAGTATCACAACCTTAAATCTTTAGAAAATACAAACTAGGAGATTTCTCAATCCATATCTTATATGGTGTCTTTTCAATCGTCTTGTATAAAACTGTGTTTAGTATGATACAGTAGTTTCTAAAGCATGCCCTAAAAAGATATTGGAAGATTTGTCTGACTCATCATCAATCAAACCATATCTAATAAGGTTCAATTTATTTGTTCAAATATACCATTCCATTGTGGTGTTCCTAGTGGAGTTAGTTATAAGACTACCTCACAATCTCTAAGATGATCAGTGAATTTTTTGCTTAAATATTTACCACCTCAATTTGATCGAAGTGCTTTAATATTTTTACTAAGTTGGTTTTGCACTTCATTTTTGAAAATTGTAAACATTTCAAAAGATTTGAATTTATTTTCATAATATAGATATAGTCATACCTACTATAATCATCTGTGAAAGTAATGAAATATTGGAAAACTTCATTAGAATTTGAACTTTATGGTCCACATACATTGATATGTACTAGGCCCAATAAGTCATTAGCCCTTTCATTATGCCTTATGAATGGGGCTTTAGTAATTTTATTCAATAAATAAGATTTGAATGTTTCAAATGATTTAGAATCGAAAGAATTCAAAAGTCCATGTTATTAGAGTTTTGATATGTGTTTCTTATTTATGTGGCCCAAATGACAGTGCCAATGATAATTGAAATTCAAATCATTAGATTTATGCTTCTTGATATCAATATTATAGATGGACTCAACATTTTTATTTTTAAGATTTAGGCCATTTGTTTTCAAGATTTAGGACATAAAGACCATTCGATACATGAGCATACCCACAAAGCAAGTCATCATAAGAAATGGAACTTTTATTATTCTTAATAAAAAAATTCAAAACAATCCATGACTAAACAATAAATAAAAATAATGTTCCTACTCAAAGTAGGCATATAATAAAAATTATTCAATGTCAAAACAAGTTCACCAGGCAAAGTTAACTCATAAGTTCCTACAGCTAAGGCAGTAAGTCATGCTCCATTTGCAACTTGTAAGTTCACCTCGCCTGAAAAGTGAACAATTTACCTCATTGATTTGTATGAGTTGCTACTAAAAGTCCATTAGTTTTAATTAATACAATTAACTAAAATGATTAACTAATATATTCATAATAAAACTAATTAATTACTACTTAAACATATTTGCAGAATTTGTTAATATGTTCAAAATAGATTATTTTGCATTTAATAATTAAATAAACCCTATAACTTCAATAAATCTATTTGAAACATATTATCGTAAAGTTTAACAATGAAACAGCTTGCCATGATTAATGAGATGAGAAACAAAATACAAGAATCTTATTAAACTATGTTAATCAAATTTACATCATATCATATGAAATAGTAAAATATGTTAATCAAATCAACATTGTCGAAATCATTTAATCATATTAAACCCTAACATACATTAATCTAATTAATGTATTGTTTTTATTTTTCATACAAATTAACCAAATCTTCCTTCAACTAATTTGTTTACCCTTAAACCATTGAAATGATTTTCAATATAGCACATTCATGTTCACATATATAACACTTATACACAGATCAATATCAAAATCAATTTAATTGAATTTGTAAGTGGCTCTAATAGCACTGTTGGGATTTATAGAACAAGCTCAGTAGAAAAATAAAACATTTTCGACATAGAATCTCACTAAAGATCCATGTGATTCGATTAAATCGAAAAAAAGAATGTGAAAACCTTGCCAATTTGAATAGCAGAGGCAAGATTGATGAAAGATAAAGAGGAGGTTTACATCGGTAACACCCAATCTTGAGCTTGGAGTGTAGATTGTTAGATTCAAACACTACTAAATTGATGAACGTCCTCTATAGGTATCAACACAAATAAGCTCTATTCAAATCAAAAGTGTGCTAGAATTAGGGTTCTCTCTCTCTTTCTCTCTCCTTGTAAGACATTTTTGAAAAATGTGAATGTTTTATATGTTTTAGAAAACTCTAAAAACATGCATATATATATATATATATCTTAACCATTAAAATATTTATGTCAACTCTATATCTTAAAAATACATATAATATAGTATCCTATTCCATTTTTAACCTTAAAAATGAAATAGATATCTAAACAATTTAGATAATCTCTCTAATTAACTTCATTACAAATAGAGATAGTAGTAAAACCCAATTTTGCTTTGGGCCTATTTTATGTGTGAAACTCTGTAAGTTCACATAACGTTGGCAATGGCATAAAATCCTATTTTGGCTTACAAATCACAAGTAGCCTCTAACATTACATAATGACCATCCAAATTATATGAAGGTCAATGATCCGATCTAACCTATTTTACAAATCGTATTATAATCCATTTATTACATTATATCTCAATTGAATATAAGGTATGGAACATGTCATCCTTATATAGTTCAATTCTTTCTCGATCTCCAATTAGAATGATGTAAAATGACATAGAAAACTTTTATCAATTCATTTTTGCATGGTTATGCAATCTCTTCAGTCTAACTTGTTGAGAGATATATTTCTCATATATATATGAGGAATAAATTCCTTCTCAATCGCTCATTTTCCTTTATATGATTTACTTCGTGTCCAATATCAGTCAGTATAACTATCTTGTTAAAGATAATGTTGGACTATATCAAAATATGAAGTTCAACATATTGGAATCCATATTGATTTTAGGTTAGATGATTAAGTTAATATAATTACATGAGAATCAATTATGACTTTTTATCCATATAGTGTTCTCATAGCAGGTCGGTCCAATACAATGTTTCTTAAACATGTATCTATGAGTTTGACTTAATCTCACATATCTAAGACTAGCAAAACATAGTCATCAATCAAACACATAATAGTCTTTATTCATTATTAGCCTAATAATAATGATCGACTAGGGATAATTTAGAATAGAATTCTTTACATCAAAAATTTTACTAGCAAGTCACATACTTGATAACATTAAGTAGATTAACTATTTATGGAATTTATAATTTAGCCTTAAATAAAATATAAAAGAGATTTAATAAAATTGTAGCCATTATATTATTAAGAAAGTATCCATTATAAGAATTACCCTAGGGCACATAACTAATAGTTTGGCAATAGGTAGTAATCCTTCGGGCACGCCTTGTTCAGGTCCATAAAGTTGACGCACATCCTTCACTTATCGTTCAATTTCCTAACCATCACAACATTAACCATTCAGTTAGGAAACTTTACCTCTCTAATAAATCTAGTGTGTTGGGGTTTGGATACTTCCTCACCCAAAGCCCATTACCGTCCAAAGGGCGAACCAGCTATTTTTTTATTTCACTGGTTTCACCTTGTGTCTACATTTAGCTGATGACTTGCAATTGATGAATGGATCCCTTGTATCTCCTCTGGTTTGGAGGCAAATGTCCCGACATTCTTTCTTAAGGCTTTAATCACTCATTTTGGTCTTTACCTATCCTATATCTACAACCATTTTAACTATTTTATGAGTGGAGATGATGCATACAAGCCCAATAGGCCTAATAGAATCATGAATGCTCATGGTCAAAGTCAAAGTCATAATTGGAGATTAGACTTTCAGTGGATGGATTTAGTGAATCATTGCCAAGCCCAAAATAAGGCCCATTTGTACTCAATTTCAATTGTTGATACTTTTTATGGGCCCCCACTAATAAGCCCAACAAATTGGTGTAAAGTTCAATTTCATATTAGGCCATGTGTGAACACCAACTAGTTTGAACAAGACAAAAATGGATAATGTTCCAAAAGCATGTTTCAAGACATGTTTGAAAACATGTCCCAAATATGTTCCACAGCTTGTTTTAAGGCAAATCAAGGCCAAACTATGAACCAATCAAGATTTAACACTTGGCATCTAAGATTTTCAAGATTCTTCTAAGATCTTCCAAAATTTTTAAGATTCTACAAGATCCTTCCAAGATTTTCAAGATTTGAAAGTTTCTTCAAGATTTTCAAGATTTGCATGGTTCTTTAAGAAAGCTTCATATTGCCTAATTTGGTGTCCTAAACTTCTTAGGATTATCTTTTATCAGTCTTTCATTTTTTTATGTAACTTTAGAAGATTTTCTTTAGATATTATATTGTGAAGGCCAAATACCAATTAGACTACTTACAAGGAATTTTGACCTTGCTTTCTTCATTAGGAAACCTTATTTAACATGTTTTTAGGTGGCCAAACTCCTTATAGCCAAATTTACACTTAGATTTAGGGTTTTATTCTCTTTTCTACTACAATATCTAGGTTATTTTGTAAGGCTATATATATCCTTCCATTAGGCCATAATTAATTAATCAACAAAAAATTATTTTTTTGGCTTAATTATTTTGTGAGAGTGTTCTTTTCTTGAGTTCTTAAAAGAACTTGGTGAGGTTGTTAGGTGGATTCTTAATAACTTTGCAAAACTAGTAATTCTAGGCTTAAATTTTTCTTTAGCTAATCTAGGTCTTGAATTAAAACCTTTAAATCTTTATAATCTAGGTTGCTAGAAACATGTTTTATAGAGGTCTAATTGGGTTTAAAGTTTATGCTTGATTCTTGAAACAATCCATTCTTAAATTATATGATCTAAGGTGTAAATCACCTTTACTAGTATCAAAAGAAATTGAGTTTTGATAACTTGCCAACTAGTTTTGAACTTTTCCTATGTCCGAGATCAACTGGATTATTTTTTGATGATGATCCTTCTTATTGATGGGCCACGTGATTGTACTCATTCACCACCTTCTAGTCCTTATAAACTATCACCATTCCTTCAGGGATAGGTATCTTCATACTAAGATACCTAATGCTATGCACCACTCCTATCTCAAACAAATAGGGCCTACCAAGAATGTCATTATAAGTAAATTCATCATCTGTAATATGGAACAGTGTTCTTACTATGGATGTTAGATTAAATTGTTCATCTATCATTTCTACTATTATACAAGTGGTTTGCCTACTCTTCTGAGGTATGCCAGTACACCTTAAATGGCTTTGTATTCCTGCTTTGTCAATTCATTAGTTGCACTACCTATATCTACTAATAGTCTCTTCATTAGATATTCCCTGACCACTACTTCGACCACCAAAGCATCATTGTAAGGGTTTTGGATGTGTTTTCCATTTTCAAGTTTAAATGTCACTTGTAGTGTAGTCACTTCATCTACACTTATTATGAAGACATTTGAATAGAAGTGTTTCTTAATTAAGGCTTTAGGTTTTTCTCCTTACATGATCATATTAATAATCCCCATTGAAGCCTTGCAGAGTCGTTTGTCTGCTTTTTATTTAGTGCTTTTATCCCTAGGACTTTTCCCCTTATCATCTCTAACAAATTTCTTAAAGGCTCCTATTTGTGTAAGGCATTCCATATCTTTCTTGAGATCCCAACATTGTTCAATGTCATGCCCATGGTCTTTATGGAACCCACAAATAAACTCTTATTCCTCTTGGCCAATCAGTCAAGGGTTTAGCCTTTGAGGATATTATATGTTATTTCCATTCTATTTAATCCATATAATAATGTTACCTATAGTTTTAATGAGGGATGTAAATTGTCGATCTCTATCATTTCTTATTTTGCCATATGAATTGGGTTTATTGCTAGAGCATTTGATGTGAGAAAACATCCATTCTCCTATCTTAGAACTTCTTCTAGTTCCATTTGTCATTATTTTTATGCTCTATTTTTCTTTCATTCAACTCGATATACCATTAGGCAATGGTTATTAGTTATGAATAAGAATCGGTGTTCTTCATATGGAGTTTATCTTTGAGCCTTCTAAACATCATTCAACTCATTATGGCCTCTACCTCATTTCCACATTCATGGACTTGATCTATATGGCCTTTCTGTTGAACCAATCGATGTATTCCCATAGGTTTTCACCTTCTTACTACCTACAAGGCCTCAAAGAACTTATTTTCCTCTTACAAGGAATATTAATGGCAAACCTAGAGAGGAACATTTCCTTTAGCTTATTAAAGGAATGAATTAAACTAGTAAAGAGGTGTAGGTACCATCTTTACACTGTCTCTATCAGAGTGGTGCAGAAAACCTTACTATTGATGGCATATGATATGTCATTGAGCAACATGGTTGTCCAAAATATGGACAGGTGCATTTAGGGGTTCTTTACTCTGTTCTACATTTGAAGAGTAGGGAGCTTCCATTTGGAAGGAAATTTCTCCCCAATTATTTCATAAACTAAGGGAGAAGCTTCAAGATATCTCCTTGCTAAACGTGTTGAGCTCATTTTATTGGACATCTCCTCACCTTGCTTTTCTCTATAGTATATGTGTCTTATGAATTAGCCTCTTCCTCTAAGTCGATTTTATTCATATGTTGGTCTCTATTTATTGGTCATGTCCTTGTTTCATGTTACGTGGTATTGGATCCCAATGCATTTGATGGGAGAAGGGCTTTTCCCCCCCGCCTCGACTAGATTTCTCCCAGATTGTTGGAGATTTAGGGTTGTCAAGCCGATGGTCAGGGCGCTGGTCACTTTTGTTTGGAAGGAAGCAAAGACAACCTTTATAATTCTAATCAAGGATTATTAGAACTAGAATAACACTTTAATAGCTATAATATTGCAAGTGTTGGTGGCAGGGTTGATGGTGGTTTATGGATGGTTAACATTATGTGAGGAGTTTTCCTTGTCTTAAGAGAAATGAAGCATACATTTGGAAGGGTTGGCCAACTTGATATCAAAGGTGTGAATTCAAAGGAATATGAATTTAATTATAAAAATAGGAGAAAAATTCCCCATACACATTCCAAATGATGGCCTTTGGCTCCAAGCTACCTAGAACAACCTCCCAAGAAGATAGTAAATGTGAACTCAAAGGGTTGGGTATCCTATAATCGCTCTAATAGTTAAGTTATAATGTGTTTTGAAAGCTTAAAGATGATCAAATAATAGTTGTAATTGATAGTAAAAGTTGTAAATGAGTGAATTATGTACCTATTTTATTCATTGAAATCTTTTATTTAAGTTTGTTGATAATAATCATTGTATGTATTGAAGTAATCCCAAAATATAAGAAAACTAATTTGTCCCTTAATAATTACAAGATTTTCAAATATTAAGGACATAAGCATCTTAGGATTCTTCGAACAATAGTGGTCTTTTCCTATTATTGATTAATGCCTAAATGGTATCACCATTCGGTGTTCAATTTTTTATTCATCTGCGAAACTATATGTTCCTAAGGTAAGTATCTGTTTATAGGTCATTCATGCATATGAGGCCTATGAATGCACTAGTTTTGGATGTTGATAATAATAAAAGGTCATGGACAAGTTTTGTGGATTATAGTATGGGTGACATTGTGAATTGGTGGGCTAACAATGATTATTTATGGTGAATGAAGATGGTGTTGATTACAGAGGCGTATGACTGAGTTTTATTGGTTCATTTTTGTTCTTTTTTTCCATTTACAAATATATTTGACATGTTATCCACGCATTTACTAAGCTTATGGCTCTCGATAAAAATGTTAAAATGTTGCAAACTTTTAAATATTTAATTGTTCCTAAAATTAATGATAATAACTGTACACCTGAAGATCATAAGTGTGTAATAAATTTTTTTAGTAAAAGTTCAGGTGTGAAATGATCCGTTTGGGTAATTAACTGATCATATTATTTCACACATTATTGATTTTCATTACTTAATCTAATTTGAATATAATAAATGATGAAATTGAGATTTTATGAAGTTCAAACATGATTAGTCAAATATAATTAGACATATTAAGTTTTTCTCTCCTAGTTGAGAGCTCTAGTTTTCTCTCCTCGTTGAGAGTCTTTCTTTACATTTGGTAATTTTTTGCCTTATCATGGAGAGTAATTTTGAGGTTTTATCATTAAGTGTCGAGGAAGATGAAAAACTGGTCAAGGATAGCATTGGGATGGAGGATAATTCTAGACTTAATGAGTTCTAGCTAGTGGGTCGTTTCCTCACTGATCGACCTATGAAGTTCTTGATTATGGAGCACTAATTTGTAAGCTTATAAAGGCCTGTGCAGGGAGTTAGTGTTCATGAAATTTCAAATCAATTATTTCTCTTTTAGTTTTTTTTATTCAATTGATCTGAGTCAAGTATTAAATGGTGGCCCCTAGTATTTTGATAGTCACCTGTAACTTACTCATCATTTAAAACGGGGTAAGGTTTCATTTAATGTTCAATTATTTCACATAGATGTGTGGGTTCAGAGTCATGACTTACCTATAGGGTTCATGTCTATAGTGGTAAGAAAACAATTGTGTTCTTTCATCAGGAAATTCGTAGAATATGATGATAAGAACAATGTTGGTGTTTGGTGAAATTATATATGAGTTAGGGTGCAAATGGACTTAAGGCTTTCATTGAAATGTTGGAAGAGGATAAAAATGACAAATAGGAATTGGAGTGTGGTCCAATTTAAATATGAATTCAATACATATTTCTATTTTGTTTGTGGATTGTTGGGTCATACTGAGACTTTTCTGCCGCAAGGTGTTTGATGCTCTTAGCATTGAACTAGAGAGGGAGTGGATTGCATGGCTGAACATTCAACCACGGAGGACAGATGGATTTAGGGAAGAATGATGGTTTAAGATTCTATCAGAGATTTGGGTCAATCTCATTTTAACAATGTGAAGAATAAATGTGGAGTTTAGGGGCGAGAATCATGATGTTTCAAATTTGAAAAGCGGGAGGGATAGTGATAATGTTGTTTCCATATCTAGGAGATCAATAACAATTATTAATATTTAAACAAACAGGTAGGCTAAAGTGGTGGATTATACCAATTTTGATTTCGGCCTTATAGATGCTCAGTTTTTGAAAGATGCATTGGAGCTACATGACAAAATAAACATAAAAGAGCCATTATTTCACATGCTTAAAATGGTAAAGACTGCATGATTGTTTACGGTAATATGGGTGAGGTCATGGGTAATGAAGATGGAGAGCAACTTTTTGGAGCTCAGATAAGTAATTCTTTTGTATCAGCCGAGTCTCTATAAGAACCTTGTTGAGAGCCATGATAGGTGTTAGTTAGAACTACCATGGGCTTGGCAACCCATAGGTAATTTTAGCTTTAAAAAATATGATTAAAGCTCGTATGCCACATTTTGTTTTTCTTATTAAAACTCTTGTTCATTCTAATAAAATTGAAGAAATAAAAGCTAGTCTTTATTATTCAGGTTATTTTTGTCTTGATAAAGAAGGATATAATAACGGCCTTGCTTTGCTTTGGCTTGATAAAATTAATGTTTTAGTGTTGAGTTTTTCTCATGTTCATATTGATTTCTCTATTGTGGATGATGATGCTAATAATTAGAGATGTATTAGTTTTTACGGTAAGCCTGATCATGGTAATAAGCA
Source organism: Omphalea diandra (assembly GCA_949677035.1). Lineage (NCBI taxonomy): Eukaryota > Viridiplantae > Streptophyta > Magnoliopsida > Malpighiales > Euphorbiaceae > Omphalea > Omphalea diandra. The sequence goes on along the minus strand of CATIWR010021944.1, from coordinate 6,001 downwards.
TCGATCTTGGGACCTCTTTCATGATTTGTGTAGTTATTCTTCCCTTCCTTTGTTTGTTATCATGGATTGTAATGACATGTTTAGTCAAGCTAATAAACATGGATTTGTTCCTCATCCTAAATGGCTTTTAAGACATTTTCAAAAGGTTGTTGCGGTTTGTGATTTATTTGATCTTCTTTTAGAATGTTATAGTTGTACCTGGGAGAGAAGATGTGGTACTAGTGCTTTTGTTGAAGAAAGGATTAATAAATGCTTGGTTAATTTGGCTTGGCTTTGTTTATTTCTGGAGGCTTAGTTGCAATGCCTTTTTGCCTCAATTTTGGATCACCATCCGATTGAAATTACAACTAAATGTGTTAGGTAGGAATCTAAAAAGCTAAAATTTTGATTTGAAAATTCTTAGTTGTTGAAGGAGGACTTTTGTAGGACAGTGAAGGATTTCTTGGTAAATGCAATGTAGGATCCTCTTTTATTTCGACTTCATCAATGTTCTAATGTTTTGTTAATATGGGTTTAGGATTTTTGTAAATAGTTTGCTGATAAAGTTAAAAAAGATAAATATGACTTAACGACAGTTATGATGTCAAACTATGATAGTGCTCATGCTCAGGTGTTGAAGTGTATATCAGCACTTAATCTGCTTCTTATCCAAGAGGAATATTAATGGAGGAAACAGGCAAAAAAATTTTGGCTAAAAGTGGTGATCATAATAGTAGAATTTTCCATTTTATAGCTTCTTCCAGGAAGAATTCTAATCATATTATTAGTCTTCAAAAAAAGGATAGGAATTAAGTTCATGACTAAGTAGGTCTTTGTATGGTGGTGTTTGACTATTTTAACTCTTTATTTGATTAAGATGGCTCATCTAATGATCTTGATGTAAGCTATTTACCCTCTTGAGTTTTGATTACTAGCAATGAGGCTCTGATTGTTCCTTTTTCAATTGAAGAATTTCGGGTGGCTATCTCGTATATACATCTAGATAAATCTCCAGGCCTTGATGGACTCAATCCAACTTTCTAAAAGCTTTTATTGGGTGATACTGGTGAAAATATTTTTTCCCTATGCCCTATGTGTCTTAGCACTAGTTAACAGGCTGGTTTTGGGTGTTAGTGACTCCTTGTAAGGAGTCCACTGCTACTTTAGGTATGAACTCTTCCTATAACCTCTTTTCTTTTTCTTTGTTTTTACTTCTCTTTCTCTTTTTTCTCTTTTTATTGCCCTAACTTTTGCTTGGACCACCTTCGCAAGTTTTCAATTCAATAGGCTGCTTAATTTTGGTTAGGCCACCCTTTCAGGTTTTCATCCTAACTAGCATATTTCTATTTTATTTTCTTATATTTGTTCTTCTTCTTTTTTTCTCTCTTTTTTCTTTCAAATACATTGCAAATAGAGGTTGGGACTATTGGCTACCCCCACTATGGATGCGAGCCTCTACTACCTACAGTATCATTCAAATCATAGCCAGATAGACCAACCACCACAAGAGCTGAGCGGGCTGAATGGATGTCCCACATCATTGTCACCGACATCCATTGGGACTGTCCCTGGTGGAACTTGTCACATGTTACCCTAAGGACTTATGGGGATTGTGTCATTCTTCCTACTCAGGCACATCTTATAGCCCTGCTCATGTGCGTCGCCAGTGTAGCACTCCCCAGTTTAAGGTGCAGTTCCTCCCTTCATTTGTCAAGAGCCCTCAGACCCAGCATTTCCTATATAGAGTTTAGGCTACTTAGACCAATCACCACATCTATGAGTTTTACACTAGCCAAGATACCAAGTCTAATGATGATGCAGACTACATGGCATGGTTATAGAAACTTTAGAGGAACAGGTGTTACCTTAAAAAATTGTAAACAATGATCTTTTATGAGAAAAAAATTGTCTTATATTTAATTCTAATTCAATGACATCTATGACTAAATTTACTCTAATTATGCAAAATGCAAATGTATTTCCATTTGATATTATGCTTGGCACAAATCAATTACATTTTGCATATTTAGACATTAATTAAATACACAATGTCTACTTATATAATATTGATACACTAGGTCATCCAATTGTCTTGCTCAATGCCTTCGTCCTGCTAAATCTACTGCTCACTCACCTTGGTCTTTTCCTCGCTACCAAGCTATCCTTACCAATGGTCCCCCAGTGGTCAGTCACACTTTTGACTTTTATTTATTCTATGTATTTTATATTCTAACTTTTGCCTAAGCCGCCCTTCAAGATTTTGACCTAGCAAGCTTTTCTACTTTTCTTTCTTTTCTCTTTCATTTTTTAATTTATTTATGCCCCAATTTTTACCTAAGTCACCCTTTCGGATTTTTAACTTAGCAAGCTTTTTTTCTTTTCTCATAACTCACACAAAATACTTCTTAAGTCATTCTAAATTCACTAGCTTAATGAATTCATTTCCATCCATATCTGCTAATTTCACTACGTTGCTTGACTAAATTTGTTTGACCACGTAGGGGCCTTTCCAATATGGCCGAAACTTTTCCTATGGATTCTGTGATTGTGGTTGTACTACCTTTAATACCAGATCACCAACCCTTATTACACCTAGCTTGACTTTCTTATTAAAAGTGCAGGCCATCCTGGCCTGATACAATTGAATATGGTACAGGGCCTTCAGCCTCTTCTCATCCATCAAAGCCAATTGTTCAAATATACTCCTCATCCATTAGTACTCAGGAATGCCAGACTCAATTACTACTTGTAAGGATTTCACCTCCAGCTCAATCGACAACACTGCCTCAATCTTATATACCAAGGAGTGAGGCGTCATCTTAGTTGATGCTCTTGTCATAGTTCGATTACCCCATAAGGCGAAAGGTAACTTCTCTGACCAATCTTTATATGTCTCGACCATCTTTGTCAGGATGTTTTAAATATTCTTATTTGTCGCCTCTACCACTTCATTGGTATGTGGTCTATAGAGTGATGACTTATGATGGGCCACCCCTAATATTCCTAACAATAACTTGACTTCGCATGAAAATGGATGCTATAACAGCATGGTGCGACACCCTATAATAGCATATGAGGTTCTTCTCAATAAATTGTGCCATCTACGTTGCCCCCAGCTTACTAAAGGCTTTAGCCTCTACCCACTTCGAGAAGTAATCCACGACAACCATAATATACTTGTGTCCTCTTATAGATATCAGTATATTTTCCTCGATCACTTCAATGCCCCATGCTGTAAATGGGTAAGGTGAGGTCAAATTTTGTAATTCTATTTGTGGCAAATAACTGAGGCTACTATGAACCTAACATTCATGAAAACTCTAAATTTTACAAATACATTCATGCTCTACAATAGTCCAATAATATCCCAATCTCAGAATTTTCTTTGCCAACACCTTACCATTAATGTGGACACCACAGACTCTTGCATGCACTTCCTCCATGACTTTATGGGCCTCTTCCTCGACCAAGCATCGTAAATGGACTACATCAGTCATTCTTTTGAACATTGCACCATCATAAACTATAAACTGCGAAGGCAACTTTTGGATCACATCCTTATCTTTTTTCTCAACTCCTTTAAGGCATTCACTGTTTTCTAGATACCTTTGTATTTCAAAATATGAAGGGTGATTCTCAATTCACACTTGCATTACTCTTGTATCCCTATAATGTGGCACCTTAGATCCAAGCGTGATAAGAGGTTTTCATAGGCGTTGCCTCCAGCCGATTCCAAATGGAGACTAAAGTGGCTAAGGCATCAACTTTTCTTATGGTAAATGATGGAATATGACTCTTTGAAAACTTTGTACCAAACTCTTCACATGCTTTAGGTACAGGCCCAAACATTCTTCCTTCGATTCCCACTCCTTTATTACTTGTGAAATGACCATCAATGAGTCTCAAACACCTTTGTTGCCTTGACCCTTATTTGTTTTAGGAGTTCAAGCCCTAACGCATATGCTTCATACTCAGCCATATTATAAGTCACCTTATAGTCAAGCTTTTTGACTATCAAAAAAAGCTCTCATTTTGGCAAATCATAACTATCTATATGCCTACCCCTTTCTTATTTAATCCTCCATCAAAGTAAACTCTCTACCCTAGAGGTTTGAGTGCTCCTAGCCCTCATCTAGAAACTCGGGAGGCTAAGATTTTCCTTCTTTAAGGGATTTTTATACCAAATACTTCGAGACTGTCCTTCTTTTGATTACCTTTATATCCATATACTTAATATCAAATTCAATCAACATGATTAACCATTTTGTCAATCTTCCCGTCATAGAGGGAGCCTCGTATAGGTATCTAACTAGGTCTAGTTTCAAAATCACCTCAATAGCATATGACTAAAAGTAATGCCTCAGCTTCTTCATTGCCCATACCAGTGTTATGCATGTCTTTTCTGTTTAATTATACTTCTCTTTATAAGGCAATAACTTCTTGCTAAGATAATAAATTGCATGTTTATTCCCTGCTTCATCTTTTTGAGCTAACATTGCACTTATATAACTATCTTCCACCATTAGATACAAAATTAGCGGCTTCATGGGCCTCGGTCACTTCAATATCGATGGGTTAGTCATATAATCTTTTATCTTCTCAAAGGCCTTTTGAGACTATTCATTCCATTCCACCAATTGAACCTTCCTTAATAACTTGAAAATGGGTTCATATATTGAGGCCAATCTCATTTTGAACCAGTTGATGTACTACAAGTGGCCCAAGAAACCTCATATTTTTCTATCTTAGGTGTCGGCATGTCTTAAATTGCCTTTACCTTATTGAGATCTATTTTAATGCCTTTGTCACTGATCATATGTCCCAACAACTTATCAGAGATAGTTTTAAACACACATTTCTTCATATTCAATGTCAAATTGTACTCGTTGACTCTTTTCAATAACTTTTCTAAAGCTTTGAAATGTGCCTCCCTTGCAACGACCGTATTCATATTTGCTCTGATGCCAATAACTGTAACGATCGTATTCATATTTGCTCTGATACCAATAAATGTAACGACCATTCATACCACTGAATGTCAGCATTTTTTTTTGCTACCACAATCTGTAATGCTACAATCAGTACCTAATAGAGCATTTAATATATGGGATTTGCCCATCGGCCCCGCAATGTCATGCACACCGGGATTTGCACATCTGCCCAGCGTATGCTCGAGCCCTCTCTGATACCAAAACTGTAACATCTAAATTCATTTGTCAAACCAATAACTATGACATCCATTGTTCTCATTTGTAAATCAGCTTTGATACCACAAATTGTAACATCATAACGTGGCTATAGCTGGTACCTATCAGAGCACTCAACATCCAGGATTTGCCCATCGGCCCCTTGATGTCATACACATCAGGATTTGCACGTCTACCCCGTATGTGCTTGAATCCTCTGATACCACCAACTGTAACTATCGTCTTCAGTTGCAAATCATGGCATTTCATGTTCAGAAATGCATACACATTAAGGTTTATTCATCATACATATATAATCTCATATGCATTTAATATACACGTGTTAACTAATGTTAGGACCAGTGACCATAACTAGTTCCTATCAAATGTATGCACATGACACAAGGAGAGAGTGTTGGAATTTAGCCGACGACCTGTGTTCCATGTGTCTTTATGCAAGACTTTATGCACCAAAATGTTCAAAGTCTATGCTTCAATATCTGGAAAATAATTACTATTTGGTGAGTCGTGACTCAGTGAATAAAAACAATAATCAAATCCTCATGGCATAGTCCATAATCAAATATCATCAAGATACATTGCAAGTATAAGAATTGACTAAGCAAGTGCAAATGCAATAGCTTTGTTTTTTTCGTGACCGAGCAAGGCAAACATTGCTCCCGGGATATTCATGTGATTCATGTAACATATGATTTGGGACCTATTGGTCCATCTTCCTGTAATTTGTAAGTGTTTGACAAGTCGGTCACAATGCCCCTTTTAGTTCCATATGCAAGTGCTTATTCACAAATGATATGCCAAGTAATCGTTAAGAG
>CATIWR010021941.1:0-14228 GCA_949677035.1 Omphalea diandra | reverse complement strand
TAATATTAAATTGAATTTTATTCTAATTATTTTATAATATATAATTGTAATGTAATATAATAAATATTTAATAATTAAAATATTTATTTTATATTTTGCAATAATTATATATGATAAAATTTTCATTTAAAATTTTTTATTTATAAATATATATATATTTATCATTAAATTTATATATATGTAATATTAAATCAATATATATTATTAATTTTTGTTTCAAAATTAAATTTTAAATAATTATTTATCATTTATCAAGCAATAGTGTATGATGTAGGTACATATTATTTTATATTACAAAACTACCATATCAAAAAAATTAGAAATAAGAATCAATATATATTATTAATTTTAGTCTTAAAATTAATTTTAAATAATTATTTATCATTTTATTGAATAATTATGAATAATATAGTTATACGTTATTATTTTATATTATATTATAGAAAACTGTCACAATCAGAAAAATTAATTGTTATATAAAAAACTTCTAAATAGGAAATTCAAAATCTTAACATTAAAAATTTTAAATGAAAAGTTAAGATCGTATAACAAAAAATTCTAAACATAAAATTATAAAAATTTAAAAAACAAAAATTTTAAATAACTTCTAAATAGAAATTAGAAAAACCTAAAAATATTAATTTTAAAATAGAAATTTAAGATTTAAATTAATTTCATTGTTTAAAATTCTAAGTATATAAAAACTAATGATAATGTAATAAATTATCATGAGTTACGTAATTAAATTTAACAATTTTTTTTTTAAATTATACTACATAAAATTGAAGGTATAGATTAATAGATAATTTTTATTATAATTATTTCACATATGTATATATAATTTATAATTATTCATTCATTTTAGTTTTTTATTTTATTTACTTGATAGTAACTTTTGATAAAATAACAATTAATTAATTAATTAAAAATTATTTAAATTTTATTATTATAATTATTTCGCGCATTCACAAGATTCCATCTATCTATAACTTCATGTCAAGTCGAATTTTAAAATCTTGGTTATAGGCCTCTCCTTATATATGAGTTATCTCCCTCCTTACCTTTTTATAGTTTTAAAACAGTGTTGCAGATGAAGTTGGCTTTCTCTATCCCTCCCTGTCATGTGGTGATCACATTTAAATTTGATTTTGAACGAATTATTGTGGCTAATGACAATCACAATAATAATATTTTATGAAATTTAACATCAAGTTCCAAAAAAAAAAAATCATGAAAGTAAAAAGTTATTTAATGTGAAAAGATACAAACTATAACTTAGGACTAGAGAGCATGGCCAGAAATTTCACAAAAATGAAAAACCACTGATCCAAGGGTACATTAAACCATCCAACTATTTGGTTCAATGTCTGCTCGATGACTTAGATCGCATGGAAACAAGAAATATGAAAACAAATATGAAAAAATGATATTTTTTAAAAATATAAAAAAAAAAAACATGAAAGAAATGTGTACATATAAAAAAAATATATGAATATATTTATAAATATTTTTTATTACATATAATAAATATTAAAACAACAATTATGAGATTATATAAAAATAATATTAAAAAATTATTTTAATCAATATTAACTACAAAAAAATAAATGAAATGAAAATAATCAAATAAATATTTAAAAATAAATATTAATTATTCATAATTTTATAACTAAAATTAATAGTAAAAAATGTGAAATTAAAATGGAAACACATTTCTTAATTTTTTTAAAATTGCAAAAATGCACTTGAAATTTGTCAAAAGAGTTTCGTTGAGTTTTTTTTGAAAGAAATCGTTTTTGAAGCGCAAAACACTTCCTTCCAAGAGTTTTTCATCCACCGTAACTTTATATCTTGGCAAGTCCATCCACATCCCTCGCGCTCAGAACTTGACTGTTTGCACCCAGAAGCTACCCCACATGATTTGAAACTTCTAATCAACAGAAAGAGCAACTGGGCAAATCTTAAGCCGGGATAATCTTTCTGAAACTGCTTATTTTGATCATTTTACCCCACATGATTTGAAACTTCTAATCAACAGAAAGAGCAACTGGGCAAATCTTAAGCCGGGACAATCTTTCTGAAACTGCTTATTTTGATCATTTTTATTTCCTTTAACACTACTTGCTGGCAGACAATCTGTAGAGACCTTTCCTAAAATCATGGTTGAGGGATGTCAATGGTTACAAAAAACCAAATAGCCCCAGAGGCGCATTACTGTTCTTCTATGGTAAGTGATAACATTCAGCTCTTGAATGATGTAACCAAACAGAGAGAGAGAGAGAGAGATTGCAAGTATTTTTCTACTCGGCATATTGTTCTACTTCACATAAAACAGAGCTTTCTGTCATTATCAAATACTAAATTCAAAATTGTTTTTTTCCTAGAAAAGTCTACAGGAACATAACTAAAATCCTCCTCCCACACCATCGGGCTACAACAAATACAACCACCACCACCCAATCAACCAATAAATGAATTTCTGTACAATAATTCCTATATATCTACTCGGGTTATAGCAAAACCACATTATCAAGAAAAGTATATCTTAATTTACCCACAAAGACCAAAATTTCCTTCTACTGAACCTTCAACTTTCTATTCTATAATCTACAAGACTACAACCCCAACTTTTGTTGACGTCGTTTTAAAGCTGCTCTTTCAATCTGTCTAATACTGATTTGTATTGTATAGTCATTTTTGTTCTTCTTTCTCCCCCATCTGCAGATCGGTTAATTTGAAAAGTATTTGATTTCACAGCAACTACACACAGCAAGGCAGGCTCCTTCCTCGAAAACACTTCAGCTTGCCCTGCCAAGGCAGAAACATAATAGTATGATTTCCCTACAAGCCTCCGGCATTTTCAAGTCTAACTTGCTCGTAAGCTTTCAAGACCTCTGAAGTGAAGTTGCCCAAAGCTTCAAAAATTGGGACCAAACCAGCTTGTAAGCTACCCGAAGCTGCAGCATGAACTAGTTTAGCAGCCTCTCTATGCTTGGCTCTCTCTTCTTCTAATTTCTTCCTCATTGAATCCAAATCCACTTTCAAATCATCGAGGGGCAAAACTCCACTTTCTGAAGGAATCTTTGACATAGCTTTATCTGATGATGCCTCCTGGGCAATCCTTTCCCTCTCTATGCGTAAAGTCTTTAGACGTTTCTCAAAATCCTTTGTGAGGTACTCAGCTTTAATCCTCTGACGTTGCTCCTCGTCTTGCCGTTCCCATAACTGGTGTAAGTTTGAAGCAAAGTCGAGCATGGCATTTTCCACCCCCTTATCAGAAATTCTAACCATTGCTTGATACCAGTCGTTGCAAATTACAAATAAAGGTGGAGCACCCATCCTGCCGGGAGAGAAGGGTGCAATTCCATCAGGGGTTTCTTCAGGTTCAATGAGAAGGCACCTTAAAAGCCATTCATTTAATGACTCAATATATGACTTTTGGGTGCTAATCCAATTACTAAAGCAGGTGCACCAATTCATTAGCTCCATTTCAAGTTCAACAGTAGCTCGCAAACCAGAATCTTGTCGCAAACCAGTATTTGCCTTGAGAGACTGAACTTTGCTCTCCATGAGAGCATGGAACTGTTTCTGGTGGCATCTGAGCATGGACTTCCACATTCTTGTTAATCTGCAAATAAATGAGATATTTATCATACTAAAACAGAAGAATTCAAAGGGTCTCAAACAAAAAATCAACAGCAAAAAGTTAGCAGTGCTTCATGCACTGACTTGTGCTACAGCAAAGTCAAACTAAAGAGGAAATTTCAAATGACATGCAGGACTAATAAACCTACAACCCAAAGTAAGTCTTTATAGGTAACAATGTCCACTTAACAATGCTAAATGGTACTTGGTACAGATGTCTGCATAGCATGCAGTACCAGAGCATTAATTTACTATATACCAGTAACATAGAGCACCAATATAAGGCAAATGACTAGAAAGTTCAGTTGAATAAAGCAAACCCTAGCAGGCCACCAAAAAAAGAAAAAGAAAAAATTAATGTTCATGCCAAAGATGCATCGATGGTGTACAAGAGGCACATTTTTCTATAAATATACCGGCATAATGCCAACCCCTATTAAAGTAACCTTCAAGGTATCACCTATCTGCAAGGATCAACCAAGTATGTAATATATACTGGTACACACTTATTTGCAAGGATCAACCAAATATGTAATATATACTGTTACACACTTATCTGCGAGGTTACTTTCGGAAGGGCTGGCAATAAATACTGATACCCAATAGTAAATGTAATAATAAAATACATATAATGCATATCTTCTGTTGGTTGTGAACATCAAATAGACCAAGGATAAAAAGAGTTGATACCCATTAATCAATTCAGTGATTTGAGGCTGCAACTCTTCATCTCTCAACCTGTGTATCTTGCTTGATATAGTATCAACAACTCTGATAGTAACATTAATTTTTGTCAGCAACTTTCTTATTGAAGCCTGTACAGCATCAATTTTACTAGACTCAGCTCCATGCTCATCTAAACTTTTTAATCTCTTGCACTGTTTTTCATAAATAACTCGTAGCCTTTCTTCATCCTAAAATCAGCAGAAACACCTAGACATAGTAAGAAAGATTCTACAGCAATTAAAGATATGTAAAAGCATACGAAACCTCAAACAATATATTACCACATTAAAAAAAAAAAAAAAAGCACGTGTTGATCTTTCATTTTTTTCCTGTACTTAAATTCACTGCCCTTTCTTAGTTATTTTTATTAGGCAAGAATGAAACACATAAGCAACCCCAAAAGCTTAACAAAATTCCATGTTAAAAAGGACGCCTGAAGGACAAAATTTGTAAATAACCATATGAAGCTCTATTGCAGTTGCAGGCACTGATTTCGAAGTTGATAATTAGATGAATGCTTATGCACAACAAAGATATTTACTTTGAATTGTCCATACCTTAACTTCTTTGTACAGTTTCTTCTCCCATGCATAAAGTTTCTCTAGGGTAGACGACAGGTTTCCATATTTCATGTCAAGATCATTGTCAGGTTCCCCAGAGTATGCTTTTGCAATTTTCATTGTCCTAGAAGGGATTTGTATTGACGGCCTGCTAGGAGGGTGCGATGAGACCAGATACATGATCCTGGAAAAAATCACTGTGCAGAGGCATATTGTATTAATCCAACTAAACAGAGTGCTATTCTAAGGATTCAATATAATTCATTAAAACAGAAGAATCAAATTATTCTATTGACGAAAACCTGCAATTCAAGACTGAAAGGCCATATAAGGCAAGGAAAACAAAGACAAACTAATTTCAATGTCAGTGTCATACTCAATTTAAATCTCATCCATCATACAGCTTACATTCTTTAACATGGAACAGATGCTATCTCAACAATACATCCTATTTGCTTTCATTGTGAAGCTTCAAGTACATTGTTGGTATAGTGAGTTCATTTAATAACTAATTCTTCAATAACACCTAGGAACTAGAACAAAAAACTTAAAGAACCCAAAAAAAAATTTTTTTTTTTTTAAGGGAAAGCTGAAATGCTACCTCTGAGCAAGGTGGTTCTACGTTGGTAAGGCAACTTGCCTACCTCAAGCAACGAAGCAACCTCCTTCCCATAACCAGATGCAATCTCAAACTCATCCCTTATCTCCTTCACCACTTCTTGAAGATCCCTAGTACCACTATGAATCGACAATGTAGTTAAGCTACTAAGTTTTGAAGACTCAACATCCACTGCAGATACCTCCTCAACGTCAAAGCTCACACCTTTCTTCCTTACAGATTCCTCATCAGGACTCTTGGATGAAACAATACTGCCCGGACTGCGATATGCATCAGGACTAATACTGTTCTTGACCTCTTTACCCTTCACTGATTCCATACTCGTGTTCTCACTACTGCTGCTTTGAACTGGGGGCACTGATTTTGAGGTACCCTCACCATAATAATAGTTCTTAGGCGTTTCATCATTGGACTTGAATTTGCTATTGGCACTAACATTCATTTCCTCTTTCACTTTCTTATTCTTCATTTCTTTGTTTACTTCTTTTATTACTTCGTGCTCATCTTCCAAATCAGGAATCCCTTCCCTCTCCCTCACCTCCTTCGAATCCGGACTACTCGTCGTCGACCCGTATCTCCCGGAAGCGTAATATCCACCCGGATACCCGCTCGCATAATTATCATACTGCTCGAACACATTTAAAAAGTCCCACGTGGACACCCTCGGTGGTGAAGGCGGCGAAGGCGGAGGTCTCTGTGGACTCGGTTCCTTCTGCGGCGGGGAGCTCGTCATTGGGTACCCAAAAAACCCGCCATTTCCATAATAACCCGCATACCCATTTACTGCTGGATCCTCATACACCACTGTCTTCGCCGGGGTGGCAGACCTCTTCATGTAATACATGTTGGAATAAGGATTAGAGAACGGAAACGGGTTGGGGTAGGGATCCGGATACGGATATGACTGTGGAATATCTCCGGCATAATTATTGCTAGGGTAACCCCAATTTTCTTGAGGAGTATAGCCATCAAAATTATAAGAAGTAGAAGGAACTTCCCGTTGCCGCTCTTCTTCTTCTTCTTCAGCAGAATCGTGGATATGGTGGATATGACCCGAATCGGAGTCTGAATTCGACCCGGATGACAAATGCAAATGAGAATCTTCAATCTCCTCCTTTTTTTTTCTATTGTGATGATGGTGGTGGTGAGTAGTGCTGTCGTCTAAAGAATGGGAAAGGGAAGTGGAAGATGACGAGTTCTTGGATTTGGGCTTTGATTTTCCTTCTCGAGATGGTAATGTGAGAACAGGGGAAGCAGGGGAGGAAGAAGACGCAGCGATGACGAGCTCTTCGTCCACAAATCGACGAATAGCGTCGCCGACGCCTTTTAAGGAGTGGAAATACAAGACGTGAGCAGCGGCAAGGGAGTAGCGGTGGTCAGACGCGGCCTTGATGAGATCTTTACGCTCTCTGCAACGAGTTACGAGCGGCAAGTGATCGACTTTGGATCCTCCACAGCCCATAGTGGAGAGAAAAGTCAATCGAGGGCACAGCTTTCATGGTGACGACGATGATGATGTAAATGATGCCGCCTGGCCGTACAAATGAGGAGGAAAAGGAAGCATTGCTAGTGACAAGACGGTAGATCCAAGGGTGGTGAAGTAGAAAGATTTTCAACTTTTGTAAATGGAAATCCCATGAAATAAAATAATTAAAATATCATCATCTCATGCATGTACAGATACATGTAAAATAGTACTAAAAGAAAAGCGATGAAACTGAAAGCAAATATAGTAATAGGAGAGGGAGAGAGGGAGGAAGCGAGGGAGGAAAATCTGACCGTTGAGATTGGTGAGACTTGGAGGGGACCGTCCATGCAAATCGAGGCGAGGGAGGTGTTTGGTTTTGAGACACTAATTTTGATGAAACTGAAACTGAGACTGTATTTTAGTAAATTTGATGTTGTTTAATAATGGAGATGGGTACATAGAGATGCGTGATCGGAAGGGAGGGTTCTGGAGCGTCCGGAGGAGACACCTCTGATTCTGTGCAGGAGAGAATTCAGACTTGCAGAGAAAGAAGAAGGCTCGTGGAACCCGCCATCCATCTCCAAACGGACCCCTTTCATTACTCTTCCCATTTTCGCTTCTTCTTTTTCTTTCCATATATTACTAAAAAAAAAAAAACAACGCTATAAGTGTCATTAATAAATAATTTGTCTGTGCATCCTCATGCTATTATACAGTGGGATGAATAAAGTCTTGACTTCCATTTTCCTTATTATAATACAATAATTTTATTTTTATATTAAGAATTAAAGAAAAATTAAAAAATATTCTATTATGTATTTATATTTAATAAGTAAATAACAATATGTATTTTTTATTATTTTATATATATTTAAAATTTATAAATAAAAATTAATAAATTAATAGTAAAATAATTTCTGGCAATATGTAAATCAAAGGATGATTGTCTTATCATTTTCTTAGAATATTTTCAATGTGAGGAATATAATTATAATAAAAATATTTTTTTAATAAAAAGCGGGTAATTCAATTTGAAGGAGTTATTACATGAATTACAGATATTTTAATAAATTGATAGATTTCAGATATAATCCCAATGAAAATATTTAAGTTTTATCGAATCAAATGTATATAAATAATATATTTAATATGATAGGTGAAAATTAATTTGTGATATTATAATTGTTTTATGCATTATATAAAAATTTTTATTTATTTGAATTAGAATAAATAAATTTCAAACAAATTATATTTACGTTTAATGTAATTTAATTTATCAACAATGGGGAACTTTTCCTTCTTATATATTTTCCAGCTTTTTGTTTCAACTTCAGTTTAGACTTATTGAATAAACATGAATTCAATCTAAGATATAGCACAAAGAAAGAGCAATTGAACATATAATATACAAAGGGTTGCTCAGGTTTAAAATAACTTATTTTAAGCTAAAAAAAAAAAAAAAGAATAATTTTGATACACGATCATATTTAAATATACTAATTAATTTCTTATGCCTTATATAATAATATAATTGATATTGTATTATATAAGAAGAAGCCTTAAAATTTGAATCTCATTTAATATAAAATCCATTTTCTTACGCTAAAAAAAAAATGTTAATTTCGTGATAACAACAATGGTAGGATTGTTTATTGCTGTCACGGATTCAATTCAATAGATATTTGATTGGACATCCTTTTGAATAATTATAAGTTATAGCCTATGTATCATATAATCTTATCTGCTTTTTTTTTTTTTTCAATTTTTCTCTTTTTTCTCATGATTGTTTGCCAAACAATCTCTTGTATTATAATTCATACCAACTTTGATGTTCTTGCTACTACTTTTGTCATTAATTTATATCATTATCTTTTTCTTTTTGTCTCCATAATACGAAAAAGTGGAAAAGAAATACACTATAATAATGTGTGTATAAATAAAATTAACTATCATCACACTTTGGAACGAAATTGTATTTTTTTATTAAAAAAACTTATTATTTTATTTATGAGAACCCTAAACAAATATCATCAACTTTAGTATATATATATGTTGGAAATTGATATCCTCATAGATAAATAAATAACTTAATCAAATATTTTTCCCTCTAAAAAAACAATAAAATTCAAATAATACATGTATTTCACTACAATAAGCCAAAATCACGTAAAATTAAATATATTCATTGATCAATTTTATGATATGTGAGTCAGAAGTTTAAATCTTATCTTTTTTTTCTAAGAATCTTAGACATTAAAAATTAAATATATGAAATATGATTAACAAAGAAATGATAATTGTTAGGTGAAATTTATAATTTTCTTCATATAATGGTATTGGATAGACTTTAAATGATTCCCAAAAAAATAAAATAAAAGCCCTATGATGAAAATGATATCATTAAAAAAGGAAGGAGTTGTTTACTTAACAATTCATTAAAAAGTGGGGAGTTGTTAGGTCTAGAATTGATGGGAAATCAACATTTCTTGTTGTTTCTGAACAATCAATTAGAAAATCCCTAGAGATAGATTTTCTATCACTTTGGAACAGAAATTAATTACGAAAATATCCTTAAATGCTATTAAAAATAATCCATTATTTTTTTTTTGGTCAGCAACAGCAATTATTAATTATTTTATTTTTTTATAAATTCATTACAAGGATGTTATTATTCATTAACTATTTAATTAAATATCGTAATTTCAAAAAATAATGTTATTTATAGATGCAATAAATACATCTTAATAATAATATAATTGTAAATTTTAGATAAAATTATGAAATTTTATTACTTTAAAACAGCAATAGTATAATTGTATGAATTAAAAACAAAATTCCATTTATACTAAGCTAACATTTCCAACAACACTAAACCAATAATACTTAACTTGTGATGTAAATTAAAGAAAAACCATAAGCTTGTCCCAATAACAATAATTTTTTATAAAAATAAATTTTCCCAATAATAATAATAATGGTATATTTTTCTTTGTTTGTCGTTTGAAAATGATGAGTTGGGCGGATTCTGACCAACTACTCGGGGCATGCAATTGCCAACCCAACTCACTATCGCTCCATATTTCCACTTTTCTTTAGGTACGTCACATAAAATGTACCATCACAAGATTCAGAATCAGACCATGGCACCGCGTAGTTATCCATTATAATAATAAATTTTAATTATTTTCTCTAAGGATTAATCCATAATTATATTATAACAAATCAATTTTATACAATTATAATTTAATATATCATTTAAGCTATATTTTAAAAATATTAATAAAATAAAAAATTCATATAAAATATGTGATTAAATAAATAATATTTATTTTAAAATAAATGATATTTGAAATATATTCTTAATCGTATATTTATTAGAGTATATTTTATACATTTTTTAAAGATTTTTTATTTGTATTTATGTTTTTAATTAGACAATTTCAATAAAAAATTTACTTAATTATCATTCAAATAATTAATTTGAGAAATGTTAAGTTTTTATTATAAATAAATAAATAGTTACTCTATTAAAATAATATAAATTAAAATTATTTATATATATATTGACGATTAATTTTTTTAATTAGTTAAACTATCGCAATCAGGATCAACCATGAATGTGATGGCAACATGAAACTTAATAATTTATCATATTTTATCGTTCAAGCTAATAATGTAATATATTTTCAATATGTAAATTAAAATTTTTGAACTCTGGCAGTCTCTATTTTTAATAATTAATTGTTATTATTATATATTGACATTACTGAGTTGTGATTAATTATAATTTAAGCATTGTTATTATTATCATTTAAATGAATTTCTTATGAATATACTTTTACAAAATATGCCTTTTCCATAATATTCAAAATTTATCTCCTTTGCGTGCAAAAGAAAAACCACAAGCGTGGAGATTTCTGCGTGTCGTGAGAAATCGACGTGCAAAAGGGAAGGAGTAGCACGTGTGATTTCCTACTCCATGAAGCATCAGAACATATCTCTTGACTGAGCATATTTTGGCTTGGATGACATTGTCGACGAGACAGAGGTGGAGATCCGATTTGGATCATCTGCGTCCCTTACCTTCATTAGTCCTTCGGATCTTTTGACTTTGGAGAAGTGGCCCCACAGAAAGTCAGTAATATGATCCTTCAATCTGAGAGCCACGCGAGTCTTCTGATCAAATCACGCCAATTGAATTTTTTTTTTTTTTCCCCAACAAGTGAAATTCTTGGATCTGGCTAATGTGTTCGCGCCAATTAATTATTATTTATTTAAAAACAGAAAGATGGTAGTTACTGTTAAGATTTGAGGAAAATAAATAGATAAAATAGTATTTTAAAAAAAATATTGCATTTGAATTAGGTATTTTCACACTTTTTTGTATACAAACCTTATTTTTTTTGGGAATAAAAAGCTATTTATTATGAAATTCTTCTAATTAGTGAGGCAAAAAGATTTTGATAAAAAATAAAAACAAAGCTTTTTTTATATTAAAAAAACATTTGAAAGAACCCAAAAAAGGAAAAAGTGTTAGGGTTTGAGTTATTATTTAATATGATGTTCATTGTTAGGTTAAAAAAAAGCCACATAGTTAATTATTATTATTGGACAAAGGAGGTTTTCTTAATAAGAGATTAGTTATGATCTAAAATAAGAAAAAGCCTCCATTACTAAGCCATATTAGCAACTAACTATCATGTATCTTGTGTTACATACTAATTGCCATTGGAGACCACTAACCAATTTCTTGCTACATTATATAATGTTCTTTTTCTTTTTTGATGGTAGGTTTTATAATATAATTAAAAACAAACTGCACACCATTATTCTTATTGGTTTCGTAATTCAGTGGCAATATTGTGTGATATGACATTGAGGGCATGTTTAGCATTATCATTGTAAATAGTTGAGCAAAAATTCGAAAAATTAATTTTTAATTGGTTTTTAGATTTTGATAATATGACTTATGTGAGTAAAAATTTTGATTTTGAAATAAAATATTTTTTAAAAAATTTAATAGCTATGAAATAACTTACTAATATAGTAAAATACTTTTATAAATATTTCAATATTTAAAGTTATTTCAAATTTAAAATTATTACTCCAATCTAAAATATTTGGCAAATTTTATTTTACACACAAATTAAGAAAATTGATTAATTATAGTTATTTTGTATTCTTTTACCACTTTTTGTTACTAAAATATCTCTATTAGTGGTTTTATTTTATCAAATATAAAATATTTTAAAAGATAATATTTTTAATATTATTGATAAGATAGTAATAGTAAGAGTAATATATTCAAATAAAATGACATTGAAATTTCAACGTATTTATTAAACATATAAATTCAAAGTCAAAAATTATTGATAGTAATTTATTATAATAATGGAAAAAATTCACCTCCATTGAGTATATACATTTAATTAACTTTATGGAGCGAAATTCCTGACCTGTTATCTATTATCTAAAGTACGAAAAAAAATTCACCTTCAATAACGTAATCAAAAATTTTAGTTGTCTCGAACTAGACTATGCATATTTTTCTTTTTGGATTAGAGATAGAATTTTTTTTTTTTTTTATAACTTGAGAACGTTCTTTTTTTATGTTTAATTGAATGAGCAAGTTAAGAAAAAATATTAAAAATACCTAACTTTGCAAAAGTTACATAATTTCTAAAAATTTTTTCTTAAGCTACCTCAGGTTACAGCCAATCTCAGCCCCTGTTTGTTTCCGCGGTTGTTTATAAAAAAAATGTAACGAGAGTGAAATTCTATAATCAAGAACATTCCTATAGCACTCGCATTGCGCCCAATCTTTAAAGCCATGTACCTCCCAAGCCAGAAGCCCTACGAGCTAGGTTCCATGGGAAAGTCTGCAAACATGGCATACCTAGCAACCAAAAAAATCAGGCAATTTGACAGGGAATTCCTTTGCTAGCACGATACCGATCTTTCCCTTTACTAATGAGACAGCCGCAGGCAAAAGATTTGGTTTCTTGTGTTCTCATTCGTAATTTGGAATTTAGTAGGAATACTGTAGTCCAAGGGGAAAACCTGGCCGAACTTCAACCATTCATACCCAGTTAAACCTAATCTGAACAATAGTGGGACCTTAAGAAAGAAAGTTTAACAAGAAACAAAAGAAAAAGGGTTTCTGAATCAACAGATTTGGCTCATATAATTAATTGTTTTATTCAACAGTCTCAACTTGTTGAATGGAATCCAAATTCTTCATTATTTAATTTGGGTTGTTGTTTGAAAGTCACTGTCATAAAACGTGTCAAAGAGGACTGCTGTTGGTTTTTCAATTCTCGCGGAGAAAAGGTCTTCGATAAGTATAAAAGTTGATGATTCTGATATATATATATATATATATATATTGAAAATACATGGAGCGAAATCATCCAACATTTGCCAATGAATGGAAGCATTAATTAATGTTCCTACATAAGGATACAAAAGCCTTGGTTTGTGGGGTGCTCTTATTGATAGAAACTGTTTTTGCTTTTATTAATATGACTTATTGATAGAAAATAACAAAGGTTGTGAAAGGGCAAGAAAAGATATCCAATCCTTTGAGGAACTTTCTTGTAGTTAAGCATTACCTTCATTCTTCTAACCCAAAAGAAAAAGTTTTAATGGATGAAAAATATTTTTATTAGCATGCCAAATGAGCAGTGTATTGCCTGATAAAGAATCCAACTTTCCAATTTTAAAAGTTGGTTAAAGAAAGTTTATTTATTTTAAATTCATTTTGATTTGATTATTGTACTAAACAATATGGAAATAACTTTCTTTAAATATATTAAATAAATAGAGATGAGCTTTTTAAATTATTTGAAATGAAATTTAATTTCAATTGTAGTGTAAATTAACTTGAAAATATCAAATTATATATATTAAAAAATAAAATTAAAATTAAAATTAAAATTAAAGGTTGTAAATAGATCAAATCACTTTGAGTTATGAACGGATTAGCCCGAGTCATTGAGTCAAGGTGCATAAAAAAAATTTAAATCATTTTGCTTTTTAGATTAGATTGTGTTATTCATAATTTTAATTTTTTAAAAAATATTATTTATTTTTTAAAAAATAAATATTAATAATTTAAATTGAATCAAATTTAGATTATTTATATTGATTTAAGGTTAATTTGATTCAAACTAATCTATGAAATGATTTGACTCGTTTTGAATTTTTCAAA
>CATIWR010021881.1:0-11724 GCA_949677035.1 Omphalea diandra | reverse complement strand
GGCTAAATGAAAGGCTTAGAAAAATTTCCTTCCCTTATTAAACGACTTGCAGCATGCATGGCTCCTCGCACGCCATCCGCTGAGGCCACCAAGCTTTCTGATGAGCTTTGCAGATGGCATACAGGGAGCCAGGCACACAATGAGTACCTATCTAACCCAGAAATTTTGTTTAATGTTTAGGGTATCAAGACATGAGAAAGAGAAAAAGAAAGAAAGAGAAGAAAAAGCAATAATAAATGCATATGCAATTATGCGTTGTATATGATGTTCAAACCAGGAAGGATAATGATGTTCCTGGCCACCATGTGGTCTCAATTTGGCAGTGGTACTGGTGACATGAAATTGCCTGCAGTTTGGAAGAAACAAGGCTCAAGTTGCAAATTAAGGAAGGGTATTTGATGATGAGGAAATGGAATGAATATAAATAGGACCTTACAATGGCTAAAATCAGTTCAGCTTTCTATAACTGACTGTTTCCACCGTAAGTAGCTTTTGAGTTGTAAATTTTCGGCACTTATCCACCAGATACAGCTAAAGGAATCACATTCTACCTGACAGGTTCTTTTTTTTTTTCTTTCTCTAGGTTATTTTCTTTTGTCTCTTAACTTATTGAAGATTATGGGGTTGAGTGTGTGACCTTAAAAACAGCAATAAAGAAGCTTTAGGGGAGATAGAGAGACATGTACATGAGGTTGGCTTACGGTTTTTCTTGAAGTCTTTTTTCCCTTTTCAGGATCATAAAGCATCCTCTTCGGAAACTGCTTTGTCTTCAAGTGTTTGTATGAATTTGGATTCTCCATATGATTTTCTGGAGTTAAAACTTCTATTATGTCATGTGGACCAACCCAAATAACTAATAGGGAATTCTTTTTCACCATCTGCAACTTTTTAACGCCATGATCTCTAGCTGTCTTCTGACATCTTAACTATTTCATTGCCTAATAATTTCTGGTTGAACTTCCACATAATTATCATTAAATCGGAGTGATTATATAGTACTAGTCATTTCAAATTTTACTATAAATGTCAGAAAACTAGGGGGTGTTGAAGTTGATGTTTAGCCTGCACGTGTATGAATAGTCTGGTGAAATGCATTGTTAGGAGTGGAGTCTCAAGTTTGAATGTATTATAGCGGAGCTACGAAAAGGGGTATATGAATCAAAACTCTTGTTGTGTAGCTGTAATGCTATTTTCGCCCCATTAAACTCAAATTAAGAATAAAAAAAGTTGGTGTTTAGGCTTCAATTGTTAGTTAGCGGAATCAAAACATTTATTATGTAACCCATAATCCTATGTCTACTCACAATGTTATTTTAACCCATTGAACTTCATAAATAAAAAAAAAGGTTGATATTTAAGCTTCAATTGTTAAACTAACTTGCTAGTAAAAAACATAAGAATTTGCAACCAAAGTATCTGTAACAAGATAGAAGTGACACTTATAGAAGAAAATAAAACCATAGAAAATATATTATTTTTCGTCCCATAAACAGATTCATTAGATTTATTTATACTTTCATATAAATTAGGAAAATTTGATTAGTATACGTAAAATAATTAATTTCACATACATTTTAACAATATGCTCTTATATTAAATAGATATTTCACATTATTTTAGCTATAATTAAATATCGGTAGTTCATATTTATTGACAATAAGACTCATTAAATAAAAAAGGAAAGTAAAAAACTAATTGTCCTCTAAAAAAGAAAATGAATTATAATTTAGAATATATAAAAAAGGAAAGTAAGTCTATTTTTATGAAACATAGAGGGAGAAATGGTTTAGTCATGTGTATTGCATACTAGCAAATATTTTCTGACGGTAAAAGATGGAGATAAGAATTGGAGGGCTAAACTTAGGATAATATGAAGTTATAATATGGCTCTACATCTCACGAAAAATATTGCTTAATTAAAATTAGATAGAAAAATGAAAATGAATCCACATAGCTGATGTGAACTAATTTGAGACTGAAGCTTAACTGAGTTGACGAAAATAAAAGGATCAACCTATTAATTTTCTTGATCTTTACTTCTACTTCCATAGAGATAACATGACAGACAAACAAAATCTTCATTCATCTATACGGCAATACCACACCACTAAACGATGTAGGGTGTTACAGAGAAAAGGAAGGTTGAACTTTCTCCAAATGAGGCGAAATATGAGAGAAGGGCAGAATGGTTCTTCAATAATTGAAGGTCAAGTTAAGGGAAAAAGCTGCCATGTTTCCATCCCTCATTTTTCAATAATGCTAAACAAGATTCAAAACGTGTTTATGATGGATATTTTAACTTTGGATTTCTCTCTCTCTCTCTCTCTCTCTCTTTTTTTTTTCTTTTGAAATGTACTAGTTTTGAGCTTGAAGTTCAGTTTGAGTTGACAACAATTGGAGGGAGCCTCTAGTGTGGATGTGTGTGGTAGTCCTTTTCTTTGTATCTGAACTTGAGCTCTCATCAGAATAGTTGGCATCATCTGTGTGTTTTAACTGGCATTGGTTCACATCCTTTCTGCTTTGACTCTGTTTTCTCTTTCATCCACTTGTGCAGCAGGGCTCCAGTATAGTGCTCCCATCTCTTCAGCCAATCTAGCATTTGTTGCTTTCTTCATACGCTCTTGTAATGTTCTTCGTGTCCATTATAATCATAAGGGTTCCTTTTCTTTCCTTTTTCTTTTTTGGGTTCAGTTCTTATAATTTATAAGTCTGCACACATCAGCATAATCATTGAAATCTTGCTGCAGAAAAACCAAAGCATCCCTTGACTGTGATTCAGGAAACGGGCTTAGATCCTCCGAGAGAATGAGCATTACAATCATGTCATATCAATATGAAGTTACTTCAAATGCTAATGCAATCCAATGTCTTAGACAATGAAAAAAGGCAAAAGAAATTTATGATGGGCCAATTCAAATCAATGGTTATAGATCAACCAAGAGAAAATAATAAAGGGGATGCAATCAGGGACTTCCTTATTGTTGATAATTTGCAAGATTTTTCAATAGTATTGCTTGAAAATCTCTACATGAATCCAAAGATGCCAAATTGTTGTTATGACTCAATACACCTCAATAATATCTGCTACTGCTAGTGCTATTTAAAGGGAGAAGAGGAGGGAGGCGTTGTGCAGTTTTAGTTAGACTATAATTTGATGGATCAGCCTTCAAAAAATTATTGAAATTCGCATAGCAGAGTTAACACGGAACTACAACCCATATGGACTCATCAGATACACCTAACTCACCATTAATACAACCAGACTGACAATGGCCCTAAAAGACCTCTTGCGAGGAACCTATGTTTCTGCTCCAATTTCATTGTGTAGATGTGCCAGGAGCAACATAATCTAATTCTGAGCCACACTTCAGATTGCTGACTGAAAAGGAAGAAAGGTGTTTATGTTGTTTTCATGAACAATATCAGTTTTTAAATCTTCATCAAATATACAAAATATATGAATATGTGAAAAGAGAGAGAGAGAGAGAGAGGAGAAGAAACAGGTTTTCTGAAAAGTTCTTGAGATATATTTCTAAAACAATTTCTATTGAACAATTCCCACATGAATCTGTATTGAATGGTGCTGGGGTGGTAAGAGTTACAAAAGTTAGTGCAAATAATAATGCCAAAGCATTTTGTAAATAAAAGAGTCTCTATCGCATCAAGTTTGAGCATTTTCCCGTCAGAAAACAGACCACAGCATAGTTTTACAGACATTTTGTTCACTAATAACATAGCGCAGAAAATAATAATACCAATGAGATTCTTTTCCTACACATTATCCTATCTAGTTGTGTTTTAGATGGAGTTTGTCCAAGAAAACCAGAAGGGAAATTTTATTTATCGACTTTTCAAGAAAAAATAACAAATATATAATCGCATAAAACTCGAACATATTTCTGAGGCTTAAACGGATACAAGTTCAGAGGTCAAATAATTCTTTTTTCTTTCTTTTGGAGTTTGGAGAGTGGAAGCGATAGCAACATCGTTTACAAGGAGCTTAAAACAAATGTACAGTTGCATGACAGCATGCTCACTTAAGGTGCTGTCACATGCCTCCTTTAGCAATTTGATTTCGTCTAATACCTGAATATATTATTGGAAGATTACGAGGTCAAACCATCTTTCACAATTTGCTCCAACCACATAGCCAAATCCGACATAGTTGGGCGATCATTAGGATTTTCTCTAACAGCCAATTCTGCTACTTCAGCAAGTTTAAGTAAAGGCCCAAAATTTCTTGGAAGAGCCACATAACGATCAATTATGGCAGCTGCATTACCCTGTTTGATTAGAGGAACTGCCCAGTCAACTATCCTTGGAGGTGTGTAGTCTCTATCATATGTTTTTCTTCCACTAAGAATCTCTAGAAGTACAATACCAAAATTGTAAACATCAGTTTTCATGTCTCCACCAAGATCCCTTTCATTTGCAGAGACTAGACCAAAATCTGCAATCCGTGCTCCCCACTCAGAATCCAAAAGAATATTTGAAGTCTTGACATTCCGATGGACAATTGGAGGCTCGACTCCCTTGTGAAGGTACTCAAGCCCCTTTGCAGCCTGTATTGAAATCTTTAACCTAATGCCCCAATACAAAGGAGAAAGCCCACTATGAAGATGGTCATGAAGTGTGCCATGCGGCATGTACTCATAAACAAGCAACCTTTCTCCCATCTCTGAGCAATAGCCCAACAAGTTTACAATATTGCAATGCCGAATGTTGCATAGGACTTCCAATTCCATTTCAAAATCCCTACTATTAGTGCGGATTATTGTGGCAGCATTAGCCCTCTTGACTGCAACTTGCCTACCATCAGCTAGGACAGCTTTATAAACAAACCCATAGCTTCCCCTGCCAAGCTCATTGAACTCCTTGAATCCATTGGTCGCATCTTTTAGCTCTGAGAGTCGAAATACTTGAGCCATACCAGGACAAGAAAGCATGGGTGGAAGCTGATACGAATCAGAAGCATCATCAATTTCCAACTCAGGTTTTCCTATGCAAGTTTTAAACTGTTTCTTTGATCCTTCTTCTCTGCGAGTGAGAATCAAGCGTGGAAGAACACATAAACTGATCAATATCAATAAGAAACCCAATGCAGAAGACCCGATTATGATTACCAACGTGCGTAAGTTGTGCCATTGAGTCTGCGCAGATGATTGCATCCTGCAAACATCCCAACAAGAACTATTCTGGCAAAGAGAGCAAGCTGTGCACACTCGATCAGCATTCTCAGTACATGA
This sequence comes from Omphalea diandra, assembly GCA_949677035.1. Lineage (NCBI taxonomy): Eukaryota > Viridiplantae > Streptophyta > Magnoliopsida > Malpighiales > Euphorbiaceae > Omphalea > Omphalea diandra. The sequence goes on along the minus strand of CATIWR010021881.1, from coordinate 6,478 downwards.
ACTAGACAAGAAAAAACCTTCGGAGCAATTTGATCCACATGAGGAACAAATCTTTAAATCCTTCCTAACACACAAACTTGTCAAATCAGGCTCATTTAGAATGCTTGCGTTGAAAACAAACTCCCCTTCACCACAAGAACCAGGACCACATAGCCCTGGACTACACAACTCCAATGGAGGATTATACTCGGGTGGTGAAGTCCCATTAGCAAACCAACAATCAATAACCAAATCATTTTCCCTAATTCCACACACAGTGAAATCAGTAGAAGCAATCGCAGTAAACCCAGAACCACCCTTTGGAACAGATGACAAATTAAAGTTTCCCCAACATTCAACACCATGGTTATCTTCCCTAATTCCACAAAAATGGTTAGCACCAGCAGTCAAAGACACAAACTGAGTCCTTACTGGATGACTAGAAAATGAATTATTGCTACTACCCCAGCATCTAACCTCATTAGACCCTTCTAAAATCCCACAAAGCGAAGCCCTTCCAGAAGCTAAAACACTATAATTCTCACTTACCCTTGAAACCGCCAAATTTACTGAATTAGGCCCCCAACAAACCACTCCTCCTCCTCTTATCGTACCACAGCTATACCCTTCACCAGAAACAACCTTACTTAAAACAATATTTCTAATAGACTGATCATAAAAATTGCTGCTTTGTACAGAAGTTAAACTATTATTATTGCCATTAACAATATCCCAACAGTCTACAGTACCTGAATCATGATCAGAATAGTAAGATCCTCTAACAGCACACACATGATTCTTTCCTGCAGCAATATGGGAATAAGCAGTGTTCCTATAAATTGAAGGAACAAGATCTAGACCAGAGTAAATTGAGCTCCAACAGAACGCTTGTGAACTATTCGCTAAAATGCCGCAAAGAAACCCTTCGCCGCCAGATAGAGCTGCCATAGCAGGAATGCTGTCAAAACTAGTAGACGGTGTTGATGTAGTAGATAATTGTAAAGTTGTGCTCTTTGTCCAGCAGACAACGTCCTGCTTGCCACTGGCGTCAATGGCGCAAAAGAAGCCAGCATCCCCAAATGCAGCGGAGATGGGCCCCATAGATCCGAACCCAGATGCGGTAATGCAGGAAAGGAGGAGGAGAAAGAGGAGAGTGAAGAAAGATTGCATGTTTAAGTGGAAGCAGTGGTGGGTTTGGATCAGGGATGTCATTCATGCACTGGAGTAATAGAGTATGATTGTGCAAGGAGGATGGTGTGTTGGAGGTGATGAAGCAAGAATATTGGTGTTGCCATTTTTACAGTTTTCTTGGTGTTTCTTGTTGTTAGACTGATAGAACTTGAAAAATGTTTTATGAGGGATTTTACCGCGAAATATAATATTGGCCTATTGGCATTCTGCGTTGCGTCATTAGCTGCTGTTGAATGTTGGATTTTGCCTCCGATTAAGATACGCTGAACCCAGCTTTACCAAAGCACAAGGTTAAAGTTCAATATTTATTCAAACATGTTGGACTAGTGGAGTGTTTGAACTATCCATTTATATTTGCTCAGGAGGCAACAAAATTATACTGTTGTCTTATCCTTTTGAGTTGGAATTCACTATATATATATATATATACACACTATCCATTTATATTTGCTCAGGAGGCAACAAAATTATACTGTTATCTTATCCTTTTGAGTTGGAATTCACTATATATATATATATATATGATCCATGGAGTTAGATACGTCTATAAATAGATGTTTCGAAATATTATGTAGTGAAATATGGAATGCAAACAAATAAAAAAATACGTGCAGATGAAAGTTTCAGAAATATTGCTCACTAATCTTATAGAATGCTCAACAAATCTAAAAAATCTATAAATAGAGAAGCCAATTTCAAAAGAAAGACATACACAATATAACAACACAACCGAATCAAGAGATTTGTCAAATCAAATTAACATAAAAATTAATTTATCAATGAACATTTAAAATTATTAATTTTATAGTCATTCAACATTCTCTCTCTTTTTGAGACAGATGAAGTATATTTTTATATATAATAGAAATATTATGATGTTATTTAAATTTAACGTAAATAAATTTATCTAAACAAACTTAAAGAGGAACAAGGTAATAAACACAATTAAAAAAAAAAAAACCATTCACTACATATCTACAACATAAATTTAAAAAAATTAAAATGTATGTTATTTCCTTAATTGTTTGGGTTTTACAGTTAGTAATAAGAGATTAAACTACCTTCAAATGCACATACATAAGGAATGCACCTTGAAAATGTCCAAAGTAAGACTTACTCTGGATATTAGTTAGCCTTGAACCCAACGTTTTTTCAAGTTTTTACTTTTATCACCATTTTAGGACCTTAGTGAGCCTTAAGCTCAATTTTATCTTAAAATTTAAAAAATAGGACTATTTCAAATTTTGTTTAGATAGACAGCTCAAATGTATATGACAATATCAAAATAAAAGATATACCTACATTTGGCTGTAATGCAAAGTCAAGAAACACAACAATTTAAGAAGCCAATAACATATCAAGAATTGATGACTGAACATATATTATGCGCAGAGAAGTTCAAACTTCTAATCATACATGCTAGCAAGAAATAAGAGAAAGAAACAGCTAATGCAGAGTCCAATATGAACCCATTTGGAATACTAAAAAGACTATCCACCAACTTCTTGTTTAATAAATACGAGCAACATATGAGTTACAGATACAACTTACCTAACTATACATTATAGACACTTGCATCACTTCGGATTTTTCATTTATGAATAGGTAATTAATGTGTGGCTCCACTTCAAATACATGCAAACACACCCACACTTCATCTTCGCCCTGGTGACAAAAGAATGATGTCCGAAATCAAGAAATTTTGGGTTCAATCTTCACTTTTGATGGTGAAATCTTTTTAATACAAATTTTATAAAATTTTCTTCTCTCTCACTAACACTGACAATTGATCCATCATTACTCATACGAGAGCAAATAATTATATGATACCATCAAACAAAAAAAAAACATAGTGGCTAAGGTATTGCAAATTCTCAAGTAAACAGTGTAATACACATTAATTAATGAAATGAAATGAAATTTTTATAGGAGTCGTAATGCAATAATACTAGTGAAATTTCGTCGAATTTGTGGGTGTAACATACTGCCACAAGACGCAGCTAAAATGTTATCGAAACTCTTGATAGCCGATCACATCACGTCACGTGGTTGCTTAGTCAGCTGTCTGGACTCTATTTGGGTAGAAAGAGCCACTAATGGTCCATTGGATATATCCTTTGCACCGCTATGCTGACTACAATGCACAGTAGTCAAATTCCAAAACGACAAAAAGGGTCTGTCCTTAGCTAAATCCTCCAAAAATCATATCCAATTGGTGTATATCTAAAATGGGACCCCTTGCAAAACTTGAGATCTTATTGTAAGGATACATACAACCTAAAATTTGGACTTTGAGCAATTTCTTAATACAAATATGTTGTGTCATTATCATGTTCATGCATTGGCATCTAAACATAAATAATAATGTGCAATTTAAGTTACTTCATAATCTATATTTTACCTTTTATACCCTAATTAATAAAAAATAATATTTTTAAAATCAAATAAGATCATGCAGTGAAATTGATAAAATTAAAAATTGATTAATCATTTGATTTGATTAAAGATCAAAATTAATCAGTTAAAAAATTGATTAAAATAAATATTGAAGCGATTTAATTTAAAATTATATTATTTTATAATAAAATTATAAATTTTTAAAAACGCCCACATGGGTTGTAGCAGTCCAAGCAAACGTTTAGAAAAATAACTGCACTCAGGATCCTATGTGCCAAAAAATAAAAAAAAAAAGTGGAAGGAAGAGGAAACTGTAGATCGTATGCTCTTCCATTGCGATCATGCTAGAGCATCAGGGTCCTCTAGCAATTTCAAACCAGAGTTTGTGAGGGCAGCTTCGTTTCGGTGATTGGTGGAATTTAGAGCTGGACCTAATTAATTACTGGAAGCATAGTCACGCCCAACCGTGTTGGCATATGTGAAATAATCAAAATTATGTTTAGTTACATATAAATTGATACTTTTATTAATAATATAGTAATTATAATGAATTTTTCATTAATTATATATGAAAATTAATTATCTTAGTAACGATATATTATTAGAATTATAATTTTAATAATAATGAGTAAAATAATTTGTAAATTATAAATAACAATTATTTGGTGATTTCAATTATAATTGATAATTGATTCAAACATTTGGGTTTCAATTAATTCTATTTTAATTAATTCAGTTTAACTTGTTAGTTTTTAGAAAATAAGTGGGAAATTCAGTTTGATTTGATTAGTTTAACCCAATTTACACCTTAGATACATACAAGCATACAACCTAAACTTGGGATGTTGGACCTTCTCAATGGACTACAATACAACTATGTTTCTGTTAACCACCCCCTCCGGGTGGTGGCATGAATTTTTCCAAGGTAAATTTAATAACTATGAGTCTGTTATTAGATATGGTTAGTATCACAAACAACGTTTGAATAATGATTAATTAAACAGATTTAATTGAATTTCGATATATAGGCAATAAAACCATCAATTAAATAAGTGAACATGTAGGCATAATACCGTTAATTCGAATGGTATTTAGGTAAAAACTATTAATCCGAAAAAAATAGAATCAAGAAGAATAAGGTGAAAGAAGAAGGTTTGGAAAGATAGTATCATATCTGTATCGCTGAAAATTTCGGAGAGACTTGCACAATGATTGCAGTTTCTTATATACAAGAACTAGCCAAAAGTCCTATAAAAATAGTAAATTCTAATGTGAAGAGAATTCTAAAATTAGACACATATTTACCTTAATAGACCCAACCTATTATTATAAAGTGGACTGGGCCACAGGTTCATAAAGTACAAGATATGTTTACACTGGCACATTCTAGAGCCCATATAACAGCTGAAATCCATATTTAACAGGGCCAGTGTAAACAGTTGCATTATAAATTTGAATATACAATTAAGAGTTAATGTATAGATAATTAAAAATTAATGTATATGCATTTTAACATATATATATATATATATATATATATATATATATATTTCAATATCAATTCACATAAATTCCAATTTATATGCATTTCAATATCAATGTACATGTAATTAAAACTAAATGTATATACAAATATAGATTTATAAAACAATATGAATCCAAATTCATGATATAATTTATGACACACTTTCTAATTATCATGTTCATGCATTGCTATCCAAATATAAATAAAATGCTTTGAGTTAGAACATAATAATATATTTTACCTTTTAATTTATCTTATTTAGTAATATTATTTTCTTGCATTGGACTAATTTAGTCTCATAGCAATTTTTTTTTAAAAAAAAACAAGAATGAAGAGCATATGTATTAGTTGGTTTGTGGTGTATTAGCATTCAAGAACTAAACAATATTTAATATATTTATTTATTAATAATAACTCTTATAACATATTTTGTTATATTAAAAAATAAGAAATGAAATTCTACTTTAAGAGAAGTGTGTTAATATTTTAATATTTTTGTTTGGTACATTTATGTAATAAAAAAATAATGAGAAATTTTAATTTTTGAAATTTAACTTTTAAATTTTGAAAGTAAATTAAGATATCAAATATTAAAATAAAATTAAAATTTTATTATAGATTATTGGGAATATCAGCTTTAGGAACAATGATAATAGCTTCAAATTTGATATTTTATATAAGCGGAGTTGAGGATGAAATGACACAAAATTTGATGTTTTATATAATCGGAGATGATTATGAAATGACACAAAACACTTGCTCTCAAATTGATCAACATTATCATAAATACAAGGGTACGAAATGGAAAGGGAAATGAAGAAAAAAAGAAACAGGACGCAATATTTGGGCACAAATAAAACGAAGTGCCCAATTCGACCAGCACACAAAAGTTGACACAAATTGAGACATCTTCCACCACCTAATACATGATACAATCAATGTACACCTTAATTCCAGGGTATTGAAGCCTCGTGGACCAAATTAAACTTAATTGGGAGCATAGGCCTCTTAATTATATGTTGGAACTGCTCCTGAAAGACCCAAGAGCTTTAACAGCACCTGCTCTCAGGATGTACTGGTGGTAGAATGCAGCAATTGCAGCACCGATGAATGGTCCAACCCAGAAAATCCACTAAGGAACAAAAATATAATTTTTATTAAATAAGCATAAGTAAGAATTAATGGCATTGGGCATAAGATTTGGTAGGTGAGAGAGGAAATTAAATACATACTTGGTCATCCCATTCCTTGTCTTGGTTGTAGATCACAGCAGCTCCAAAGCTCCTAGCCGGGTTGATGCCAGTGCCTGTGACTGGAATTGTGGCTAAGTGGACCATGAAGACAGCAAATCCAATTGGAAGTGGAGCCAATACCTATAATTGACCC